>LOJH01040161.1:11002-25684 GCA_001685095.1 Ellobius talpinus | reverse complement strand
TCTCTCTCTCTCTCTCTCTCCACCCAGAAGTCACTTCTAGGCAGAAGGCCAAGGGTTGCTTTATTTTCTTGGAGCCTCCAAATTGTCTCATCCACAAAGACTACTTTGATTCCATTTCCTTCAAGGAAGTATCAAGTTGAAAACCAGATACTGGTTTGAAGAAATTTGGGTGAGTTAATATTTGTTGCGCCGGGGGTGGGAGGTGTGTGGGTGTGTGGAGGGTTGTGATCTGTATCTTAGGGCAGGTCATAGAGTGGGGTTTGGTGACAAGGTGTGGACAAGATTCAGGTTGCAGATGTCCTGGCCCTCCTAGGGTGGGTCACATGTTCCCTGGCTGCTTCCTCTTTCTTCACAATTAGCCATGGGGAAATCCCCACTGGGCACTATAAGAAGCCCTGGGCTGTGGGAAGAAGCCAGCATCTTAGGAAAGAAGGCAAGATGAGTTACCGACTTGACTTTCTGCTGGTCCTTTTGCTCTGCCTTGGCTCTGCCTCCAAGACTTCAGAGACTCCCACCTCCACCTCTTCCCTGAAGTTGACTCCAATAACGCCCCAGGCTGCACTTCCAGGAGCCACATCTTGGGCAGAAGGTGGTACTGTGTCACAGGTGAGGAAGTTGCTGAGTCTGGGTGAGCTATGTTCAGTTCCTTTCCTCTTGCTTTTTGGGGACCTGAATACAATTTCATGGATGACTAGACCTGAGCACTTTCAAGGATTTATGACCCTTTCTGTTCACTGTAGATGCCTGGGAAATGAATTAAAACCCAGGCGAAGTAATTAAATTGTTAGCAGGAGAGACAACATTCCACTTTTCTAGCTAATGCATTTGGGGAAAGGCATGTTCTAAAGAGGTTCTCCACCCGGGTCAACCAGTAGGATTGGTAGTGAGGAGAATCCTAAACATCCAAATGCCTTGGTGCTAGCCGGAACAGCTCTTTACAATTCAGACATTTGCAAAGTTCAGTTGATTCTAATATGTAGCCTGGGACGGGAGCTTTTAGGAATGAAATCCCACGAGAAGCCACTCCAGCAAAATCTATTCACTTGATTTGCTGCCTAGAGGGAGCCTTTTGGGGGTAAATAATTCACTCCGACCCAGCGAGAGTCTCCATGCGGCTGCTGGAGCCCTGCCAGTTCCTCTGCACCTCATTTATAAGAAGATGGGTCATGGGTCTAAGGACACGGTAAGGTCAGTAAAATGCTTTCTGCACTAGCGTGAGGACCTGTGTCTGTGTCTCTGACACCCGCGTAAGAAGCCAGGCCAGGCAGCTCCCTTCGGCAGTCCCACCACAGGTTGGAGGAGGCAGCACCCATCTGCAACTCCATTGCTGATTGGAGGAGGCTAGGACAGGAGGCTTACTTGTCAAGCATTCTAGCCAATCGGTGAGCTCCAGGTTCAGTGATGGGTCTTATAAGAAAAGAGAATAAGGTGGCTAGTAGTAGATAGATAAAGGCACCCACTACTTCCCCACCCAGGTGCACACGCTCACACAAGCACATACACATGTCCGCACACAAAGAGAACATGGGCTACAAGGAGAGGAATTATTAATTTTAGGAAAATGTCATTACATATGGAAATGTCCCAAGGGACCGCTAACTTTTTTCAGTCTCTTTTTCCATAAGGAATGGCTGAAGCCATCTCCATTGCCAACAACTGCCACCCTGAAATCAGCAGGCAAAGGCCCCATGTACTCCAGGGATGGGCCTGGAGAGGCTCCCTGTACTCCAGGGATGGGCCTGGAGAGGCTCCCTGTGTAGAGCGCACAGATTGCCTGATTCTTTGGGGGATGAGGACTCTTTGGCTTTCCTTTAAGAAAAAAAAAAAGGAGGCATGGAGAAAGTGAATGATTCAGGACAGGAAACAGGTGCCCACTTCACCTCAGGCCCTTTCTGCAGAAGTGTTCCTCCCAGGCTAGCCTTGTGGCAGTGCGACTTTGCTTGAGGGCTCCTAACTCCATCCAGAGTTCATCTTGAAGAGCTACCAGAAATCACTTCAAGATCCCCTAGCCAGCCATTTTCATGAATTTGAGTGGAAGGATAAATAGGCAAAAGGGGAGGGGGAGCCTTCTTTTTGAGTGTTACATTAACATCATTAAAATGTGCAGACAATGAAAATGTGATCAGCAAATGATTTGGATGGGGCCTAGATGGCTACGACATCAGAGATATTCAGTGTGTGCCTAATGAATGCTGAGACTAGGTTAATACATATACAGCTTATTTAACGCCCGTTCTAGAGATGTTGAATCTGAGGTTTACTATGGGGAGATACATTGGCTTGAAGTTATTAAACTGAGAGGATTCATTGCCCCAGTTTAGCCTGCTCCTGCTAGTGTAGTTGTTCCATTCGGGTTTAACTCATTTCAAAGAAACCTGTTGCGAAAATCATCTCCTTGTATGCTGCTTTCTGTATTTCTGGGGTACAGGAGAAAAATTGCTTTTAAAAGGAGAAAGTTCAGAGAGTCACCATCACACACCAACCCCTCAAGTGTCAGAAATCCCATATCGACTTTTATTTTGGGGTACTAAACAATTTCTGGGAGCAATTAGAATGGGTTACCTTTTTCTGTTTTTTTTGGCAAAGTGAGGTTAACAATATCAATTTGTTATAAAGCTTCACAACCAATCAGAAGTCAGCAGTTGAAGTATTAGACAATAAAATACCAGTGAAGGGACAGAGGAATTTAAAGTGCCCACTCCCTGGTAAGAAGACAAATATTTAAAAGTAAGTAAGAACTAGCAGTTAAATTGTACTTAGAAGGTTCAATTTCTTTCATCGTTTGCTTCTCTGCCTGTGGTGAGTGAGAGTTAGCATCACAATTCCAACTTCTTTTTTTACAGTGCACCAGGTGTCAATTCCACTATCAACCTAATTTTCTAGGGCTGGCTGTCAGCTTGATGAGCTTATTGGGAAGAAGTGGAAAACCCTTTTATAACTGTCATTGAGCAAGTTCCAAACGTATCATTTCCTGTACTTTCGGAACGCCGAGTACCATGATTTTATGTCGTGAATCTTTGTGGGCGATTAGACTTGGCTGCTAATTAGAGCCAGTTGCGACCTTAAATCACAAATGCGAGTCCCACCGTCTGCTGGCAGGCTCAGAACACCTTGCACACCTCCAAAGAATTGGCCACTTCCTTTCACAGACCTCGGGAAGGCTTCTCATGGTCACAGGCTAAGTTAGAGCCACAGTGGTCTGTGTGCTCTTGTCATCAGCGTCTGAGGCTGCTGGAAAAGCCTCTAGGGCATTCAGAAAGAAAACGAGCCTGATTGGGCCAGAATTGGTTTTAATCAGCTTCTAATTCCAGAACACGGGGTATTGTAGACCTCAGTAAATGTTAATTGAACATTATACCGGGTAAGAACTTAACAGTATAGTCACTTTTGTGGGGCACACCCGGTTCTCCTTGCCCTCCACAAGGGGATTACACATCCCTCCAAAGGCCAGGGGGACGAGCACTTGTCTTTGTGTTTCATTCCCCACATTTCATTCATGTACTTTAAGCATTCACCGCATAGAGACTCATCACCATTAGCTTCATTGTCTTTGAATTCCAGGAGCAGAAATATCTCTAATGGGAGACACTGATCAAACTTATGGACCGTTTTGATGTCAGCTGAGCACACTGGGCTGATGATAAGCAGGATGGAGTCCAGAGCACTGGGACAGAGATGTTCAATAGAAGCCAGTGGAATGGCTGTCAGCAGGGCTCATAATTATTTGCTTGTCTTTCAGGTGAACTTCAGGACTGAAAGTTGTTAGCTAGTGGTTCCTAGTTGGTTGTCTAGAGACTTCTTGATGATATCTGCTGTTTCTGGTATTGACAGAGCTTCTCTGAGAACCTCAGGAATGGTCCCCCATGTCTTGTGATGCTAATTAACCTCCCCTAGTCAATGCAATGCAAGATTTTTTTCTTTGCTAGATGGTTATTACGATAAGGTGTTTCTTCAAAAACCTGTAAAAATCTTGGCATGCCTGTACTAGAGTCTTTCTGTCCTAGATGGAATAATAGATCTGAATTTAGTAGAATCCAACCTTTCCAACCACATCTCAGACAGGTTCCTGCTGTATATTGTCAAGTCCTTATTCACTCTTCGCAAAGACCCTTCACATCTCAACTCTAACCCCTTGCTTGCAAGTGCAACATAAACCTGCTGGCTCCTATCCCTCACTCCTAATTCCTACAGACGGAGGGATCTGATTGGATGCGAAAGGACATTATCAAGACTTCTCCTGGCACAGAGTGCTGGAAAGGCAGCACAGTGGATAAAGTACTTGCAAACATAAGGCCTTGAGTTTAGTCCCCCAGGACCCCTAGTTTAAAAGCCAAGTGTGGTAGTGTGGGGTTTTTGTCACAGTGCTGGGGAGCAGGATGAGAAGGATCTCTGAGGCTCACTGGCCAGCATCCTAGCCTACTTGGTGAGTCCAGGCCAATGAAAGACTGTCTCAAGAAAAAAAAGGCAAATGTTGCCCAAGGAATGACAGTTGGGGTTGTCTTTTGACTTCTAAGTCTTACACACACACACACACACACACACACACACACACACACACAGAGTTCATTCTTATAATCTTAGAGAAGCTTAGATTCATTTAAAAACCACCCACAACCACCACCCTTTGCTAGAGCCTTAATTAGCCCAGAGGTCACTGCTGGACTAAATCGTAATTACAGGAGCATCTGGGCCAAGTTTGTTCAGGGGTCATGGAGATCAGTAGAGGTGGCTTGTGTGTGGAGCAGCTATGCTCAGCTGCAGCCAGCTGATGTGAACTTTGAGACGAGGCTGGAGTGTCTCCAGACTCTGAAAACTCTCTCCTCCTCAGAGTCACAGAGTCCCTTCAGGCTGCTGCTCCATAGGTGAGCTCTGGGCTGGCCTTCAGATGAGATCATTAAAAGGCACAGCCAGTTGGCTGGCAAGGCTCACTCTGCAAGGCAATAGTAGTAATGAAAAATGTTAATTGTGCCAGGATCCCCTTGGGGTAGTTCAAAGGGGACAAAAGAAAAACAGAATCTTTCAAACCTGTCATTTTAAAATATGCAGTGGCATCGAAGTGTGAGCCTGAATATCTTACAGAAACTTCAAATATTTTAAAATGACATTTTTCCCTTGCAAGTGGTAAGCTAGAGAACTTCTATTTGAGAAATTTGCAAGAAACCTCTAAACTCATACACCACTCAATTTTTGAGCAAGTAGATGGCTTGTTTCCATTTGGAGAAATGTGAGTTTTTTGTAATTTCCCAGCTGAAGAGAGGATTTGAATTCTCACTGGAATCTTTACCATGGTCCACAAACCTTCATGGTTTCTTTATTGTAATTGGGACGAACTGGGCTGGGACTGGAGTAAAAGTGTGTGTGTGTGTATGTGTGTGTGTGTGTGTGCATATATGTGCACATGTGTGTGCACTTGTGAAGACTAGTAGAAGGAAGGATAAAGTGGCGGCACCCAATCACCTGTCACATGGCTGAAACTCAGCGCTCATCTCTTGTCTTCTTCAGTTAGGATATCCAAATTTCATAGAGGAGAAAACAGGCTTAAGGGGGTGTCACATTCAGCAAATGGAGGAACAGAAAGATGTTCAAATTTAGGAGTCTCTCAAACTCAGTCCTCTTGGCCCCTTTTTATTTCCCTTTCTTTGCACAGAGATAATAGTGATTTCTTAAAGACCCCTCAAGCGCGGAGCATCTTGCTTTGGATGTAAGCTGCGGACAGAGGCTTAGCCAGCAGGTGGAGACGGGGTTTGGCTTGTCTTTGTGACATTGTTTATTGATGTGTGGGACTATACTTGTTGCTTCCAGCTGCTGTTTTGCCAACCCCGTTCCTGTCATCCCTGCTGCCTAAAAGGTTCGTTTCCCAGCTTATCACCGAGATTTGCCGTTTATTATTTACAGCCGTTTTCCAGTTTCCTGGGCTCTATGGACAAGCATGGGACCTGCCAGTGTTCTGTTTCCTTGCCGGACACCACCTTTCCCGCTGACAGAGTGGAGCGCTTAGAGTTCACGGCTCACAACCTTTCTCAGAAGTTCGAGAGAGAGTTTTCTAAGGTAAGTGTTTTCTTTTCAAACAGTACTTTGATTTGTAGTAAATCTCTGAGCTCCTCTTAGTAGAGGATGAGAACACAGGAAGAGTGGGATGGAGGCTTGGCACACCGTGGAAGAAGTCAGTGCAGGACTCTGGCCCCCACACAGTGGGAAAGCTGGAGACCCTTGGTCCTGCTACTCTGATTGCTTTGTTATTTCTTCTCGTTGGCTCTCATGTATCCTTCCGGATTTGACTAGTTTTCTCTCCACTCTCCTTCACCCTCTTCAGTTCTATTTTCTTTCCCTGTCACTCTTTTCTTCAATTCTTGTTCATTTTTGTTTCTATTGGTTTCCAATTCACTTTGGTGTAATCCTTTCTCTTGTTCATTCTTCTGAATCTTTCTTTCTCTTACTTTTTGATTCTTTTTATTGTTGTGTTGTATTGGTTTTCTCTCACCTTTAGATAGCTCTTTCCTCCTCCTCTTTTTTTTCTCCTTTGAATCTTCTGTTTCTGGTTCTCCATTTTCCTTCCCTCTTTTACTTTCTTTCCCTAATTTAATGATACGTATATTTAAATCTGTATAAATTCCTCCCCACTCTCACTTGGTATTATTTTTGATTGTTAGAGCAGGAGCGTTTCATTCCATGCAATTTCATTCCATGTGTCTCCCATGACATTCAAAATTTGAATGAAGATTAATGGGTCTCTCTGGATTGGGGGAAACCCCGGCTTGAACCTTCTGGTCTCTGCTCTGCGTAGCCAGAGGAATTCATTCTAAAGGAGTTGTCTTTCTCTGAGCCTGCTAGAGCCATGTGACTTGCCATTCCAATTTCAACCCCTTCCAGCTTTTTAGCCAAGCTACAAATCAATTAGAAAGGCTCCTGTTTTATGCCCAGGTAAAGTCCAGGCTAGAATATAATCACATTATGCATTATTTAATACAACCCCATTAATTTACAAGGAGTTCTGACTTTACTGCAGCCTTCCAAATAAGTTTTCCTGAGGAATTTAAGTATAGCTACCTCAACCGCCAATATAGTTATCCTTTCAGACAAAAAAAGATGGTGAGCTTGAGACCCTGCTTTCAATCTGAATTGGTAGATAAATTTTCTAAGTTAGAATGAGTGGCCAGTAAAAATGTGTTTGACTACTCCAGGAACCTGGCTTCTTAAAGAATAAAATGTCCTTGAATTAATCAGCAGAAAAGGCATAGCACTAAATTATAAATTCCAGCCATTAATATTCATAGCCTTATTCCCGCATAATCAAGTAGAGATAAGAAGTTATGCATAAAAACATAACAAGTAGAGGAAACTCCTAGGTAAAGGTCTTTTTCAGTTGGAGTCATTTGCTTTGAAATCGTGGAAACCACGGATTTGCATGTCATCTTTGCTGGCAGGAGCATGAAGGGCAGTTTGAAACCTCAAGCTGCCCTAGAGAAAAAAGCACATGGCTTGCCAGGTTTGTGACTGTGGGGCATTTAGTTCCAATGCTGTACGTGGGGATGGGACAGGTGACCTCTGCTTTGCTAATAATTGGCAGAGAGAAGGGGGCAGAATGGGTGGGAAATTTTTCAGTTCTGAAGGTAAAAGTAGTTTGTCCCTCCCCTCAACAGAAAGAAAAAATAAGAAAAGAAGTGAAGGCCTAGCAAAGGAGTTTACCGTCAGCTGAGGTTTGCATGGCTGAGTTGTCAGGGCAGATGATACCAGTGATAATAGTGACAGCCTTCATTTGTTTTTGTCCAAATGCTTTTAGTATTCCTGTTCTTTTCAAACATGCCTTTAAAGGATGTAGGCCACTTCCCCTCACTTCCACTTTCATGACAGAAAACTCAAGGTTTACACAGACAAAGGGAGTTTCCTGAGGTCATTCTTCTCTTGGCTTGCTATAGGAAGGTCAGAGATTTGAGTCTTCAGAATCAAGCTGGATCTCTTTCCTCTGTCCAGGCTGTTACTACTCTTCTGAGAAGACTCAAGATAGGGAGTAGGTCACTTATGCCTTCAAATCCCAAGTTATCTCTTTAGCCGAGGGCTTCTGGATTTCTGGGTGAATTATTATAGCTGTCCCCAGGCTGTCTTAGAAATCACCATTTATCTAGGGACCTGGGCAAGTGCCTGTTTGGAGCAGGTGAAAGGCTGGAGACTGCCTTCCATTAATTCCTTATCTGTCAGTACACAGGAAGTCAGGAAGCTGCCTCTGCAGGAAACACTGAAAGCCTTTTAGACTTTTCTCTTGCTTCTGAGACACCCTGTGTGATCATACTTAGGAAGGAGATGCCACAAAAGGCAGCTCAGGTTGCTTTTTTTTCTTTTTCTCAAGGTTCTTTGTCTTTGGGGCAAATTATTTAATAGGACACATTGCTAATAGTTGTGCATGCATGAGAAGGCTTAGGAAGCCTAGGAGCTATTTGAGCAACCCATAAACAAACAATATTGACTGAGCAAGGCTTTGTGGAGTGGAATAAAAGAAAATTAAAGGGTCAGATTGAAAAACACTGAAATAACCATTTCTCTATTTCTAGAATTTATAGAGCATCCATTAGCGAAGCCCTTAATGTATATCATCTCCAGTCTCTACAATAATCTTGCAGTCTTGATGTTATTACCCTTGGTGTGGGAAGTGTAGTAAAGCTTAGAGAAATTAAGTGATTTGCCCACTGGGTACTGAAGTTGTATTTGAGCCCAGGCAGTTCTTGTACCAAATACTGCATGTTTTGATGATATTTTCAGGGTCAATTACTCTAATTGCATTTGCTTTTAAGAGTATGTTGAAAATAACAGTATGTTTCAAAGTCCATTTACTTCTTTCAAGTAATCTGGCTATAGTTATAATCTTGGGTTTTAAGGAAATGACAGAACTATGAACCAGACTAATTATTTAGCTGAATAGCTGACACATTATCTCCTTATTTATGACAAGACCACCTTTATTGTAAGAAACAATAGCAGTCACCCAAAACCAAACTCCAAACAAACTTTGATTATTTTTTTTTTAACTCCATGACATGGCTAAGTACATACCAAACAGAGTAATGTGGAAGCTGTAATGCCTCCCTGGTGATCTGAAGGTGAGCATGGTAATGCTCTTAGCCTCACACTTGCTGCAGTGGTGAAACTGGGACAAAGATGCTGTCACAGCTGCGTGTCCTCTCCATCTTAGACCCTTATTCTAGCCGGCATGTTTGTACAGCGTCCCTGGCCTCCAAATGCCTGTAGCACATACTCAATTCCCCAGTTGGGGCAACCAAAAATATCTCTAGATATTACTGAGCATCCCCTGGAGACAAACTCCCTGCTTGACTCTCCTCTCTCTGTTTAGAACAAGTATTCTATCCAGGAGGAAAAATGTGCTGAAGGTACCAAATGCCTGTGATGTGGGCCTGCACTTGGATATGCTAGTCTGACATGACCGAGCTAAGTCTACTGAGGGCAAGCCTTAAGATCTCAGAGCAGTCTATATTATCTCTGTGCACAGAATCTGTACAACTGTAAATTTCACATGAGAAGCCATTCTGGCCCGTCTTCAAATTTTCTCCTGCCTACCATAACTGTGGATAATTCCAGTTTTTCCTGAAAACCACCCAGCTTTCCTCCAAATGTCAGCAGAAAGGATCACCCTTCAAAGTTTCATGCCAGATTTAGAGAGAGACCTTTTGTTTTGTAACTGAACTTGGGGCCCACCCAGCGCAAATTCCCACAGGTCACAAACTCCAGGCCATGCCTTGGTTTTCTGTGAGAATGAGGGGGACCTCATTTTGTTTAGCAGGGATGACAGTCACATCACTCATTTGCACAGAACAGTAGCTATAATGCGCCACCAAAGTGTTCCAGGAAAGCTGAGGGTGTCTCATTTGTTCCAAGAGCTGGCAAGGCCAAATGCCAACAAGCACACTCATTCCTCAAACCTCCATTTCTGTAACGGATTGTGCATTATTGCTATGATTTCACCAGAGGCAAGGCTTTATGGCCAATTTTTAAAAATGAAAATGGAACCTGAGTACCTTTTGTCTGTGTTCATTTTTTGAGGGTTGGGGGCTTGCTATATGCACCTCCTGTACTCTTGTTTTGAACCTATATCCACAAAAATATCACAATCCCTATCAGCCTCCAAGTAATGGGGCATCTGATGGCAATGAACACCGCTTGCCTGAGGAGATACAGTAGTGGTGCCAAGGGCTGCAGTTCCAACGTTCGTTAGAATTCTCTTCTGCTGATGCCCTAGCTCTGAAGGTCTGGGGCCCATGAGTCTATTCTAATTTGCATGGTGGGGTTAAGTGGAAGGGCTACAGTGACAGGAGTTAGGGCAGCCTTTGTCATTAGAAAGACCACAGGTCAACATCTGTCTGAATCCATCCAGGCACTTGACATTAGGGCAGTTTGGGGAAAAGAATTGCTTATGCTCACATTTCAGAAACTTTTTAATGAGCAGGTCTTTGAAAAAGCCATGACATTTCTTTTAGAGATCAGATACAAAAATGTGTCGCCGACTGTTTATTGAAATATCCTTTCAGAGATTCCAATTATACACTCAAACACCAAGGAAATTTTTGGAAGTATTTTCACTTAATGATCAGACATTCAAATATATGCAACAAATGTGCAATTTAAAGGTCTGATTGCAATAATCAGTTCTTGGAATAAATGTGAACTCACTTAATGAAATGTGCACTTTACAGTTGTGCCTACATGCACACATTGTATAGTAAGTTGGGTCATTATGCCTCTTTGTAAAAGGCAGAGAGCCTCAGCCTTCTTGGCACATGACTCACGAGGAGAGGAGTCTACTCAATGTATTTCTCCTCTTCTAGGACACACCGAGATTTAGAGAGAGTAATGGCTCTAAACAAAAGGATGGTAGAGGCAGTGATTTGTTTCCAGAGAATGTTTAATAATATCTTGAGATACTTTTGGTTGTCATAACTAAATACCCTAAAATTCACTGTATAACCCCCCAAGAAAGAGACTTGCTTAAAATGTCAATAGCACTGAGGCCAAGAGACTCTGATTTAGAGCAAATGATCTGAGAAGATAGATGACCCCAAGCAGTTCATTCCAGTGAACTAGCATCCACAGACTTTAAAAATGGAGTAAAGTATACATACATGCTATTTCCAGTGTAGGTAAGTGTGGCCCCAAGCCATAGTAACATGCTATTTTTAGTTGGCATTTGGATAAATAAGGGTAGCTATATTTTGACACAATCCTTTGCAGCGATGACGAGGATCGAATGATCTCCACACATTTCGTAGTGGAGGAAGGCTCTTTGCCATCACTCTGTGAGTTGACGTAAGATTTTTGCCTCTCCTCCAGGTGAAGGAGTATGTCCACCTCATCAGTGCATATGAGAAGAAGCTCCTGAACCTGACTGTCCGAGTAGAGGTCATGGAGAAGGACAGTATTAGTTACACAGAACTGGACTTCGAGCTTATCAAACTAGAAGTGAAGGAGATGCACAAACTGGTCATACAGCTGAAAGAGAATTTTGTGGGAAGCTCAGAAATTATTGACAAGCTGGAAGTGGAGGTAAGGAATGACTCACTTCTTAGTATATCTGTGCCTTTTGTTCAGGGACTGAACGAGTGCTATGACGTGGGATGCTCTCTTTCCTCAACCCTAATTCTGCTCCTGTTTCAGGACCATGAGGCACATCTGTATTCTGTTTTGAATAAATGTCTATAGTTGTTAATAAGTTGAGTGTATTGGGAATGTGTTGACTGGAGAAGCAGATGCTGGACACTAAGAATTCTGCCCCAGAACTGAAAGACCTTTACTTCTTTAGAAAATGACAAAATAAATCAGAATTGGCCATGTTAAATCAGGTGTCTTCTCTGTATCGAATTTTTTCTCATGAGACTAGAAATATAATTTGCCTGATTGTGGATACCTTCCTTTTTTGAATGACCACTAATTTCTCTTAGAATTGTTTTCCACATACTTAAATTACTTGTATATCAGGCCTTATATAGATTTGTTTGAAATTGTTTTGCACAAAGGTGATAGATATCAACCAACTTTTAGTCTTCCACATGCAGATATTCAGTTTGACCATCACAATCTGTTGAAGATGCTGTCTTTCCTTTGGTGGGCATTTTCTGCTCATCAAAAATCAGTTGTCTCTTGTTGTGTGGCATTATATCTGGTCTTCAACTCTATTACATTGATCAATAAGTCTGTATTTATGCCAATGCCATACTGTTTTCTTATTACTGTGGCCCTGCAGTACATTCTGAAATATGGCATGGCAGTGTGTCCATCATAGCAATGAAACAACTTCTGATGACATATTGCTACACCCTAGACCAGTGCATCACTCAACAAACACTCAGCAGAGAAGCTTCCTCTTGAAATAGATGGGAATCAACACAGAGGCTGACAGCTGGACAATGTGCAGAAATTGAAAGACTTTGAGGTGTTCAGGTCTGAATGAGATGTGTTTGCCACACCAGTGCCCTCATTGCTCAGGGATCTGTGGAGAAAGAGGGGGTGGAAAGATTGTTAGAGGCAGAGGTGGCAGACAGTTTTAAGGAAATAAAAAGTTTCCAGAAATAAGGTAGAGCAGCTCATATGAGCTCATGGAGACTGACAGCATGCAGAAGACCTGTGCAATCTAAAACTGTTTAAAAATCTAAGCATGACAGAGGGGGAGTGGGCACAATGTCTCACCTCTAGCTAAGAAGCTGTTTGTAAATTATAGCTGTGGAGAGAGGAAAATTAGCTTTCTTTAACTGAATGACACTAGGCACATCAACCATACTCCAGAACAATCCCATGCTCAGGAATGGATTACCAACACAAATTGGACTCCATGTTTTTAAGTCGCTTTTTTTATTTTTCTTTTGTTCTTTAAAGAGAGAGAAAGAGCATGAAGTTGAATGAGTGGGGAGGGGGGAGGAATATTATAAAAATATACTATGCAAAATTCTCAAAGAATGAATTGAAAAATAAAAACGCACGAATTAAGCAAAAAATAGATTGCTTGTGAATATGTTTCTGCAAAGTCTTTAAAGATCTATGGATAAGATTACCATATTAATGTTATGGTTGGGTAATTTAACATCAACCAGAATTTACCAGCACAGTCATGACATGGGCTACAATTGAGAATTCTAGTTACATATTTTAGAATTTACATTTTCTCTAGCTTTCACCATTCATTAGAAACTTAATTATAATACAACATGAGTAAACACGAGTTTATAGGGTAAGGTTGTTAGAAATGAACTTTAATGGACATTTGTGAATGCCTAGAGTGAGCCTGTGCTCTATTATTAAAGCTGTTAAAATCTTTGCCATTTTCTTCTTGTCACACACATTGCCCGAGATGTGACAGGCATTCAGTCTAAACCATAAAATGTATTCTTCCAAATGAAACCATTCAGAAGAATCTCTAGTGTATTCTGTAGCAATGTTTCACTAAATGACAAATTCAGCCCCAGAATGTTTATGAAAGAAATTGCACAATAATATAAAGTCACTCTGAATTTTTTATTTCCTTAGATAAGGAATATGACTCTCCTGGTAGAGAAGCTGGAGACGCTAGACCAAAACAACGTCCTTAGCATTCGCCGGCAAATCTTGGCTCTGAAGAACAAACTAAAAGAATGTGAGGCCTCTAAAAGTGAGCTTGTACCTGTCACGGCCCCTCCTCCTGTTCCTGGTAAGCCTGCTATGTATGTTTTTACCACTTGAGTGAGACCCCAAAATGAGCCTTGTGTTGGGTTGGGGAAAGAGTTGAGATTGTAGTGATGGAGGAGTTGTGGCCCTTTTGCAGTTCTGAGTTCGCTCTTCCACATTTGAAATCTTCCCAACTTTGACTAGTTCTATTATCATATGCTGGGGTTCACAGAGGAAAAGTGAGTTCTTAAGAACAAAATCCACTAGTTACACACATTCCCTTTGCATTTACCTATCAGGTAAAACCTGTCTGAAGGCGAGAAGAGTTATGGGACCAGGGATGGCAGAGCACACAGGATCTATCTTTCTGTGGCATTGCTCTCCGGTAGATGGAAAGGGCTGATTGGCTCGTTTATGTTACAGGCTGGGTGTGCGCCTTTGTTTTCCTGCCATTCCTTTTCCTACCCTCTCTTTCACACTGCACTTCACTTTTATTCCTCCCTGAAGTGCATGCTAGTTACCTACTGCAAGCTGAGTACTGGGACTCACTGAAAATTATAGGATGGTGGTATCATGCACCGTGGACATGTCTTGCTACCTACCCATCTAGTAGGCCAGGATGGCATTTCACTCTCCCCCAGGTTAACTACAGAACAGTGTGTGTTTGGGGAGGAATAGCAGGTGCTTGAATTCATCCCTGAATGGAAACAGTGGAGCGGTGGCTTGGAGAGAATAGCTTTGGAATCCCTGACGTCGCCAGCTATGTGGCTGCAGAGAAAAGATCCTTCATCTTATTTGTAAAATGAGAGAATAATTGCACGCACCTTATAGGGTTGCTATGGGGATTAATGAGGCAGTGCTTGGGAAGCTCAGGGCTCTGTAATCAGTACCCACACACCGGCAATGGATATTATTAGTAATCATGATAATTGAAGCGAAAGCCTGGCTGTGAACAGAGACGGGGCTAAATCCTGCTGCACTGAAGTACCTCCCTCCGGCCTCTCAGTCACAAAATTCAGCCCCATCCTTTAGAGATTCCACACC
>LOJH01040161.1:0-10836 GCA_001685095.1 Ellobius talpinus | reverse complement strand
AATAAATTCCAGTATTCACCAGTCTTTTCCTTGGGACTGTATATTTTAGGATCTCAGCAATGTAACTGATTTCTGTAAGGTTACAATTTGTCTGGGGCTGTAGTTATAATCCTCCTGGTCTTGTTCAGGGGACATGGTCCCTCCAGTTGTAGTCAGAGGTCTGTTCTAATGTGACGGACAGAGGATGTCTAGGACAAAGCTGTCTTCAGAGATGGACTCAAGCTGAATTGGTGTCAGAATCACGCCAAAAGTGGGAGCTGCTTCTGTGGACCGTGGCCGCCTTTTGAGGCAAGAGTCAGAGCGGTGTCACAAGTGCTGGCAAGGATGAGCAAGGAGCCCCCCCGCAAATGGATTTTTCCTGGCACAGGTCTCCAGTCTCCATTTGGAAATCCAGCACATTTTAAAGCAAGAAGGAGTATTCAGGGCCGTCTTATTTAGTTCTGTGATATTTTAATGGTCGGGCCTGAGTCTGAAGGATGTTGCTTTTTTTTTTGGAAGGCACACTGGCCCTCAGTGACACAGTTTATGCTGCAATGTGTCTGTGGTCTCTGGTCATCTCAGGGCCCCCGGATAACCTGAGTGTCAGGTGGCAGTCACCTAACAGTGATGGTGGGGGAGTAAAATCCATTGCTCAGTATTTAGGGAAGAAAGCGAGTGAGTCTTTCGAGTTATTTTCTTTTGCAATATTTGCAAACCTTTCCCCCAGGCCTTCACATTTAGACTGGTGTGAACTCTCTCAGCCTAGCTGTGTGGTTTAAGCAAAGTGAACCCAGACTCACTTTCTCACAACCTTGGCTGCATCTGGAGCCCCGCCAGACCACTTGGCCCTCCTCCAGCTTTGTTCATATTATATTTATGATGTTTATATTAAACTGATTTCTGTCATGTTTTTAAATCAATTTCTTTCACTTGCTCTCTTTATGTTTGGATTGCTTGATAATACAGAACTGGAAAATTCCCAGGCACGACCAAGTTGTGAGCCTGCGGAGGCTTTAATTAAAGTTCCTCACTATTATGGGACTTTAATATCTGGCCTGTCTGCCTTTTTGCACTGCAGAGTTGCAGAGAACCAAAAAAAAGACCATATGTGAGTCTCAGATCTAAAATAAAATAATTCTGCACCCTCTGGGCTCCACCCTTGCAGCTGCACTTCACTAACCTGGTGGTGGTCGGCTTGAACTTAGATGCAATATATTTTGTTTTTAATAAAATGCTATGCATGTTTCGTGTGTAATATGTGTGTGCATGTGTGTGTGTATGTGCATATTCCTGCAAAAATTCTCTTCCTGCTTCATTTTGCAGAGCTTTCTAACTTAAAGTAATTGGTCTTCTGTTTATTAACTCCCCCTCCCTCAAACAATTGACTCCAGTCTTTTTTTTTCCCCTCTGAATCTAAATGGCCGAAGCGTACTGGAAAACACATGATGAGAATTCCCAGTGGTCACGGTCACTGTTTTGCTTGAGGAAGTTAGGCTTTGCAGGTACATAGAAAGTATTCTGTAAAGGGTGGGCGATTGAATGGGACATAAAAGACATGGGGAACATGCTAAACTCCTAAGACATGGGGGACATGCTAAAATCCTAAGACATGGGGGACATGCTAAAATCCTAAGACATGGGGGACATGCTAAAATCTTAAGACATGGGGGACACGCTAAAATCCTAAAACATGGGGGACATGCTAAACCCCTAAGCTTAGAGATACACAGAGGGCTGAGAGCACAACCAATGATTCAGAATCAACTTGTTTGACTACAGTCATTCTGCTTGCCTAATTCTTTGGTTATTTTGAATGATTTAGAGACAGGATTTCACTCTGCAGTCCACAGTGGCCTGACATGCACACCAAACCTATATCCTAAGGCTTCCAAGTAGTGGGCTAAAAAGTATGAGCCACTACAACCTAGCTTAATTGCCTAATTCTTACAAGTTAATCATATTTTTTTCTAGTCTTAGTACACAGACAGCTTAGTTGTCCAGGTGAGAATCTGCACTGACAGATCCATAATTAAGTGTTCTCTGAAGGTATACCATTTTGGCATTAAAAAAATCCACTCCATTAGCTTAAAAAGTGAACAAAGCCACACTATGAGACTGCCAGGGAAGGAGCCAATGGATTTCATGATGAAGAAAGTATCTTTGCATAGCAAATCCCCTGCCCCGCATTCTATAAATAAATCAGACATGTAGCATGGGTCTCTGGTGTTTTGCCAATGAGGGCTGGGTTTAATGATTTGCTTAGTCTTTTATTTCTTTATTCCCTTGTATGATCATCCCTCTGTCTGCTAGATTGCTAGAGACTACCAGTGCGGGTGAAGAAATACCCCGATGCCATAACCCAGGAAACAACCATGTAAACCAGAACCCATATGGTGTGATTATAATGATTATAGTTACTGTTGATTGAGTTGTATTTATAAGCCTGTCTCTGTTCTTTCCAACAGTCCTGTGGGGTAGGCATTGCTTATTTAACATAAAGAAACTGAGTCTGAGATGTCTAAGCTACTAGCTCCATGATAAACAGTAACCGAAGAGGAGGGTCAGGATTTGGACTGGAGCCCATCTGGCAACACCATCTCTGTGCCAGGCTGGTGTATATCTGTAGCTGCTCCAACAAAGGGGGTGTCCCTGTGATTTCTGGAATGACAAGGTAGTTCCAGCAAGGAACTCAACTGATTAACTCCCAGTTACCTTTGCTTCCTTGCTTATGGAGTTGCCATAAGGACACCCTGGCTCCTGAAAATTTGATGCTCTGTTCTCTCCCAGCAGCACGTGTGAAATGATTCACTGGCCCCTGAAAGCTCTTGGATTATGGGCTGAACAATTGGTCATTGCCCAAGGGTGCTGGTGAAGTTGGTATGGAAAATGGATAAGAAATGGAGTATATCTAAGACCTTGACATGAAGGCAGGGGCTAGGCAGGGCATGAAATAAAGATGGGTGGGGGTGATACCCTTGTAAAAGGGATGGGAGGAGGGGGTCACTCTGCTGAGCAGTGGGCACACAGATGGCTGTCAGTCTGGGTAGTTCCAGCCATTGGAGAAACTCACCACCCCACCACAGCCCTTTGCCTGACTTGTCACTTGTCACCACTGTACTGGAGCCACAGTCTGCGATGCTGACAATAATGTTTTGTGTGTGTGTGTGTGTGTGTGTGTGTGTATGTGTGGGGTCCCTATTTCTACTTCATTTTGACCAGGTCCAGAGCACTAGAAATATCCAAAGGAGGTAGAAGACAGAAGGAAAGTAACAAGATGGATAGCAGAGTATTTAGAAAGGGAAAGGAAGTTGAGAGTGTCATTCGATTTTAATACTTCTGTTTCTGGTCAGCATAAGAAAAGATAAACCTTCGTTATTATCAGTAGGAACACTGTTAGTACTACATTTGAAGTAGCATTATTGTTTTAATGCTGGGGCCAGTGGNTAAAACCCTGCTAATGTGAGGATAAGTTATATGCTCCATCAGCTTTTCTGAAATATTGTGTGACTGTTGGTTTGGGATATTTTCTTTGCAGGAAAGTCAGGTTCAATGAAGCAGGCAGTCCTAAAGTCTTCCAGCCTGAAACAAGAGAAGTGACTTTCATTTCCTCACAGTGAAATGTAGCTGCATAAATAAGCTTTCTGCTAGGTATTTTAAGCGGAAAATCCAGTTTTAGCATATGGAAACCGTTCCAGTTTTTGTTATCATTAAACTGAACACACTGCTAACTTTATTTTAATAATTCATGCATTGTTTCATAAACAAAGGAAAACAAGCATTCATCTGAGAGATCATTTTTAGGGGAAGAAATAATAATTTATAATTTTATTTATTATTTCTTTAGCAGAGAGCAGTCTCTTGGCTGAACACATGTTGCTTTTTTATTTATGAAATGGTGCATGCATTATTAAAATAAACCTGTGACTGTGTTCTGTTTAATGATATGCAAAATTATTTGAGGTTGGGTATAGTGTGGTTTTATTTCTCTACCTGTTGTATGGTTGGCTGACTTTCCCACCGACTGTGGATTTATGAGAGCATTTAAAGAGGACGTATTTAATTCTGGGACTGAAAAGTCCCAGCAGATTGGAAAAATAAAAGCAGGATTTCTAGTAATGGTTTCACATCCCAGAAGTCCTTGAGTAAGGAAGGGAGAGGGTGAAGCATTTAGCAAGGAGGGGACCCAGCCAGTCACTTGGCTCCCCTTACTTCCCAGAGCTAATCTCAGGCAGTTCTGTGGAGCTCACTTTTGCCTCTAGTTTATGCTTGTGCCCTCCATGGCTCCTTGATTCCATCCAGGCACTTAGAGCCAGAGATAATGTTCATGTTCTGCCTCTTTCTCCCTCCCTTACTTCCTTCCCCTTCCATAATCCGAGTAACACACAAGGAAAAATAACCTCAAATGTGCTTGAAGTTGGATTTTTCTTTGTTATCCAATATAGTAGCTTACTATTTTTTTAAAGGAGGATATTTGTTGTAACACCAGAGAATATGTGTTCAGTTCTTTGGATAGATGTTATAAAAATGCTGGAGGAATTTTACTTTTATTTTTTAGGGATTTTTTCTAGTTCACAAACCCTTTTGGTTGGCAGGCATTTCAGAGGGTATGCAATCAAAGGGCCAGTTGCCCAGTTCAAGCCATTTAGCCATGGGTTACATGGAATGAAGAAGACTCAATGGATCGGCACTTCTGGTCCCACTTGATTGTACACATTTTGACAATGTCTGTGTCAGAATGGGAAGGATGAAATACTAGCATAGGGAGTATGAAGAACGGGACTCATCTCAAAGCTCTGAGGCAAGATGGTCACCATTGATTGATGTGAACGGGTGTGTTCTGGGAACAGATTAGGCAAGTCCATTGCAAAATGACTGTAGTTCCTCAAGGCTGAGAAGCTTGAGAATCCTATCATTAAAGGACTACTTGTCTGACCTCTCAGATGCTGTTTTTATTACTTCCTTTTCTGAGATTAGCTCAGAGCAGCATTGGTACCTGCTGTGGGTTTATACTTGGGGTCCCAGGGAAGGCAAGGAGACTCTCCCAGGGTCTATCTTCCATTAATCCCAGTTCTTCCTAGGGCTGACCCTGTGAAGTAGCACCTTTGGCTTTATGAAGAAAGGACATGTTTCTAGAATGAGTATACTGTCTCAGTTTTGCTCCAAAAATTAAGATACTTGCAATAAATGCTTTCTCGGAGAAGAAAATATATGGAATATCAACTCTTTCTTCTCTCTGGGATCTCAAAATTTAAAATATGGCTTTACGTAGTTATAGCACATCCATTTTCTAATTTGAAAACCTACTGATGAAAACATGAGGCAATTCTCTAGATCTGACAGTGGTTTCAGTGAGACAGAAACAAAGGGCGCTCTTCTCCTTCAGAGCTACCACTGAAGTTGAGCCCTGATGGAGAAAATGGTGAGGCTTGATTTTGGTTCTTTGGATGTTAAATTGTTTAAGCGTACATTTTCTCTAAGAATGTCTTCTTTTTTCTCCTTTTTTTAGGAAGCTGCAGTCATGGTGGTGTGGTGAACATCAGCGCTCCCTCTGTGGTTCAGCTCAACTGGCTAGGGTTCAGTTATAAATATGGTGCTTGGGGTCGAGATTACTCTCCTCAGCATCCAGAGGGAACTCTCTATTGGGTGGCTCCTCTGAATTCAGATGCGAGGGTTCTAGAATATTACAGACTTTATGACTCACTGGATAATTTGTTAATCTATTCATATTCTCGAAACTATCGCATGCACTATGGCCAAGGGGGTGGTACGGTTGCATACAACAACAACCTGTATGTAAATTGGTATAATGGGAGGAACATTGCCAAAATTAACCTGACTACCAATACAGTTACTGTGAATCAACCTCTCCCTATGGCTGCCTACAATAACCGCTTCTCATATGCTAATGTGAATTGGCAAGACATTGACTTAGCTGTGGATGAGCAAGCACTGTGGGTGATCTATGCCACCGAGGCCAGCACTGGGAACATAGTGATCAGTAAACTCAATGATACCTCTCTTGAGGTGCTAAACACATGGGTTACCAAGCAGTACAAACCATCTGTTTCTAACGCCTTCATGGTCTGTGGAGTTCTCTATGCTACCCGCACTCTGAACACCAAAACAGAAGAGATTTTTTACTACTATGACACAAACACAGGGCGGGAAGGCAATCTAGCCATTCCAATGAGAAAGATGCAGGAAAGAATTCAGAGCATTAATTATCATCCCTTTGACCAAAAACTTTATGTCTACAATGATGGTTATCTTCTGAATTATGATCTTGTCTTCTCACAGGAGTCCAGGCAACCTGTCTAGGTGTTAGGGTGAAAGAGAAATAAGTTGGTTGAAAACCACCTTCTCCACATATTTAGACATCTGCAAAAGGAAATCCTGGAGTGTATTTCTTTGGAGTGCTGTTTAGTAGAGATATATATAGTTCTAGCACAATAGAGACCTAGTGTATTTCTCTCAATTTGACTTCTCTTGGGAACTATCATCCTCTTTGGATGGATTGAACAACTGAAATAAGGTCCCTCTGGGTGAAGCTCTCAGAGGTTAGGGGTACTGTCTAATGAAGTCTCCAGTGAGGTGAAATCTGGAAATTAAGGAACTTAAGGGGAACTCAGTATGCACTCTGGGGGATTCTTTCTCGAGGAAAATTTGCATAGTCATCTATCATGTAGCCCATGGACTTGTCCACGGGGGAAAGGAAACCGGGGCTTAACTAGGTAGATTAACATCAGAAGGTGAACAAGGGGCCAAATACCTATCTTTGATTTTTTCGCTAGCTCCTGGGACCTGCTCTGTGCTTTCAGGATAGGTAAATGTGGCGCCTTCCATGATGTCTGTTAGATATTTTGAATTTTCTGGACTAAGAAAGAAACCTTTTGTCCATTAAGTTACCCAGTCCTGGAGGGGTTTTCAAATGATAGACTTGGCTCTTGTTTTCCATCACTCTTCACCTATGTGACACAGCAGAACCCTTTACCTCGTAATTCANTTCCCAAGGCAGCCATAATGTTAGAAGCAAAGTCAGAATCAGTTGCCTTTATCTACTGCTTATGTGTTTTTCTTAACCATTGATTAGCTTTCTACAGGATAGATATAAGATAAAATTAACTTTACTTTGTCTTACTATGCAATTTTGGTTTGCACAGCATGAAGAATGTAAAATAAATTCAGTTGACAGTGGCAAAGGGGTGGCATGTCTAGTTATATGATAAAGACCTTGGAGTAAGCTGGATCACTTCTATCTTTAAGTCTAGAATTTGTAAGGAAGTGAAATTTTGTTTTTCTACAAAGTGCTATAGAGAAGCTCCTTGAATTATCTGGTTAGTCAGTGCAGTGGTTGAGAGCCTAGTGGGTACAGATGTTCCAGCTGCTTCAGATGGCTCCTTCATATGGTCTTGGTTATTTTGAATTGATGTTCAAATCCTAATTTTTAAACACTGTACTCCTATTTTTCAAAAGTAAATGATTAAAGTGTGCATTGAACCAAAGACTTTGTTTTATTTGCTGTTTTTTAATTTTAAAAAGACAGACAGACAAACACCAACTTAAGGCAGTGACCACATCCTGCTATGCAATAAGGGCAATGTACATCTCCCAAACATCTGCCAAACATCTGCATGCACACCAATAGAAACATCTGGATGCACGCCAATAGAAAATATCAATAACTTTTAGAAGAGCCAAAAGTGGATGGGTCTTTCTTGTCCATTTCCCCTTAAAACTTTTTTTTTCTGGCAGCTCTTATCATCCGAGTTCATTCCATCACCTTCAGGGATGTGACCTTATGAGCATTTTAATTTGCGTGGCTGACCAGTTACTTTCCGTGCTAGCCATTATTTGGGTGACTTATTTTGCTTTCACAGTTTTGCTCTTAACATCGGTCTGAAAACCTCCAGATCCTTCTCCAATAGTAGGTGTTGGAGAGAAAACAAAAGGACTAAGAGGCTTCATTAGAAAGAGAAACCTTTACTAAAGAGGTGCATGAGAACATGTGACCCAAGTGGAAAGACAGAGAAACTAGGCTATTTATTCTTGCCAAATTCTCACTTTAAATACATGCCAAGCTATTTTGACCAACCAGAAGCTCTACTATTTGGTATTTTTAGCAAGAATTTTTTTTTCTGTCTATCTGTTCTGGGCTCATCATAGAGACAGGTATGGCTTTCAAATTGCAGCCGGATATGAAGATAAAGACACACATGCCATCTGAAATATAGGTTAAAAACAGTGACATTATATTTAATCTGGCTTAAAGCAATTTTCCAGATGAGTGTTTCTATTAAGTACACAGAATGACCTCTGAAAATTCTGGAAAGGAGGCAGGGAGCCAAGGTAACCCTAGCAATCAGCTTCTCATTCAAACTGCTACAGAAGTGTTTGCCTGAAAATTCCCTTCAGACCCTCCTTCCTACTGGCCATGGTGTGTCAGCTTGCAATGGCTGCCTTCAGAAAATCTCTCCATGGGGAAGGTCGCATGATGGAGGGGTTTGCACTCAGGGGTTTATGCAGTGCAGTTCCACAACAGAAATTTTAGTGCGTGCTTTATCAGCCTTGTCTGTTTGAATCACATGTTTGTGTATATGACTTTTGAGATTTCTATTTTAGGTGTCCTTGTGTGTGCAGGTGCTTGTACGCGTGTAGATGGGCATGCATGTGTACGTGGAGGCCGGAGGTGTTTGGGCATTGTTCATCAGGAGCTGTTCACTTTGTTGTTTGAGACAGGGTCTCCCATTGGGCCTTGGGCTTGCTGATTAGTCTAGGCTGGCTGGCCAGCAAGCCCCAGGGACCTTCCTGTCTCTGCCTTTCCAGTTCTGGGGTGATGAGGTTGCCCCACCACATTTACCTTTTTCCATGAGTGCTAGGAATCAAACTGATGTCCCCATGCTTGCATGGCAAGCACTTATTGATTAAGCCATCATTTCAGAGCTTTCTGTATGATGCATACATACTTAAATAAGGGTTACTGATGTATAGTTTATATGTGCACCATAATTAGGAAAGAAAACATTTCTTTCATACCTTAAAAGTGCATCTCAAACCCTTTTACAGTCAACTCCTCTCCCACATTTCAGCCTCCGTACCACTAATTGGTGTGGTACACTGGCACAGTCGTTTTATTTTTTTGCAGAAGGTCACTGAGATGGAAGAACATAGAGAGCAGCCTTTTGAGCTGGCTCCTGTTGAGGATAACTAATGGGTTTGAGTTACCCTAGGGATTTATCAGAGCTCTTGAGGCTTCTTTCATTTTCTGTCATTTTTCTTGGGGCTGCATAGGGGCCTGTGGGGACCCTAAATGTACCCTAGTGGCTTGGAGCAGCCAAGAGAAGGGGTTCTACCTCTCAGCTGTACCTCTAAAGCGTGAAAATTCCCTTGCTCCCAGCCATGCAGAGGCTTTCCCTCAACTCTCTCCCCCATTCCTTGAGCGTCTCTTACTCAAGTGAGATGTGATGCTAATTCATGACACCTGGAGTGTCTCTGAGTGCAGAGTCAAACAAGGCTGGTTTGATTCTTCTACTGGTTATTAGCAGGGCTGTGGGCAGGTGTCTTTCACATTCCTGAGACTCAGTGTCATTTTCTATATGACCATGCTGCATGAACACCCAGATCAGAGTCCTTTCAGGTGAATTAAATGATGTTAAGCATATAAACTCTTCTCCAGTCTGTGCTCTGTCCTTCACAAACAGTTACTTTTGTTTCTCCTAACGGATTTTCGGATTTTTGCTTTGGAGTACTCATTGTGTTGACAAGGTAAAAAGCTAAGTTTGACTGGAGGTTACATTTCTATCTGTGATAACTGCTGCAATTTCCTTTTGAGCAGGTACATTTTGGCCTGGAAAAGTTACAAAGAACATTCTCTCTTTGTCCTTGCATCCAAGATTGGTCCTTAGACTTGATACTTCCTGTGCTTTGACTCGAAAAGACAGACCAACAAGAGCAGTAGCATCCAAGCCCATTGCCATTTTCTTTTTCATTTAGCTGAAGGCTGGCTTCATCTTGCTCTGTGGATCAGCTTAAAATAGATGTATATGTTTTCCACTTGCCTTGCTCTCATCAACAGGCATATCCATCTTCAGCCCAGGGGTGGGTATTATTTTGCATGTAACCTTAGTTAATTATAGCTACCCTTTAAGGATTTGTTAAATTACTAACCACGGTGGTGGGCCTTTTCTTTTTAAGCTGTGAACCACTGCAAAGGGAAAGCCCCACAAAAGAGGGACAGGGGACAGTGTGTGTCGACCTTCAGGATGACGTAGTTAGGATCTGGGTCTGAGCCTATCCTCTTCTCAAACAGATGTCATACCATGAAGAATGATTAGCCTCCTGTGTTCCTGACTATAACGTAAAACAAAAGGGTGAATCGCAACATACGAGAAACTAAAAGGCAAGCACATTTCGAAGGCATAGTCCCAACCAGTGAAACAGACCAGCTGGCCTGGCTCATGGGGAAGGCACACTATTTGTCATCTCATTGCCATGCTCCACATTGGCCGCAGGGGATGTGCCCATTTGTCTCTGAAATTTGCATCTGTTCCTGGAGCTCATTCAGGGGAAACCACTCTCGGAATTGAGGTCCATGGAGGAGAAAGACGGCTTTCAGTCCACCCAAAGAGGATCCTTTTCATAGCGTGTCACCCCAGGATTTCCTAGAGGCAGGATTCCCATTATAAGGATGAGTTCGCAAACCTCGGATCCTATGAGGATTACTAAAGGAAGACCTGTGTGATTGAGGACTTGCAGGCGCCTTGGATCTCAGGGGATATAAAGGTAACTGAGGATAAGATGGAATGATGTAAGGCGCCGCAGCGCCGCCATGTTCTCGCTTGCCACCGCCATTTGGCGTTA
>LOJH01040160.1:0-14683 GCA_001685095.1 Ellobius talpinus | reverse complement strand
CCATTCTTCTAAATGAAGCCATTCATATTAATTGGCACCATTAGTTGAAGATACTGTCTTTTCTCCAATATTTACTGTTTGCATCTTGGCCAAAAATCTAGGCATTAATAGGTTTGTAAAACTATGTGCATGGTTTCAATTCTATTCCATGTCAATACCATGCTGTTTTTATTATTAAGATTGTAGTACAGCTTGAAATCCAGGATATCAATATATCCATCTGATCTTTTATTTTTCAGGAAATATTTTTATATATCCTTGGGGTTTTGTGCTTTCATATGTAGCTTAAGACCCAGAAAGCAAACACTGTGTATTTTATCTTACATGTGGACATTAGTGTTTATGCTTTAAATACATGTTTCATTTAAAATACAGAGCTTAGCTAATAAGGGAGCAGTGGTGTGCAGGGGAATCTTCCTGGGGAGGGTATATAGAATAGTGTTTTAAAGGAAAAAAGAGAAAATTTGAACAGGAGGATTAAAAGGGTAAGGGAAGAGAGGACAGGATAAAGGAAGGAATATGAGAAGCAATAACTAACACTGAAAGTCTTTTGAAAAATTATATAAAAACCTAACTCTTTTCTGAATTATATACACATATAAAAGGCATTCAAATGGATTCCCCATAAGATGGGGATGACAATAATTCAACTACACAACATATATTATCAGAGAAATTATCCAGTAAAAGAAATTGGTTACATTGATTGAGTAATTGATCAAAGGGTAGAATTGACATCACCCAAACAACCTGACGGTGAGACCTTATTACTGAAGATATCTCTTACTGGTTGCCTAGAACACTGAATGTTGTAAGTGGTACTCAACTGGCAGCCTCATCCTAACAGACTAGCTTTGATAATGCCACCTGAGAAGACGTGCAATCGTTAATTGCACCAGGCTATAAACTCTATTCACTATGATGATCAAGTTCATACAAGATATGCAATCTAATGCAATAGTTACACAAATATTAGGGAATTAATAAAATACTTTAAAATTGGCCTTGTGAAATGGAACCTATACCTGAAACTGCTAACAAGGCCCAGAATATGAGACTAGCTAGGTTATAGGACCAAGGGAAAAGCTTACTAATTTCTTTTATTCTGTGAAATGAAGAGTTGTACAATGATTTCTAATGACATATTGCTATACCATAGGGCATTCATCTCTCATCAGAGAGGCTTCTTCTGAAGTAGATGGTAATTAACACACAGTCCCAGAATTGAATACTATATAGAGAGTGACCGAGATGAAGGGGTGCCTTTATCATATGCCCTCCCATCAAAGTTTGGGGTTCCTTGTTTAAGAAGGAGTAGTTGTGAGGACCAGAGGTTGTGAATAGTTGTAAGGAAAAAGCATTTTCCAGACACAACAATGCACGCATGGACTTGCAGAGACTGACAGTATGCATATGACCTACACAAATTAAAGCCAGCATGGAGATGAGGAAATGGGTACAAAGTCCCACACCTAGCCAACAAGCTGCTAACAAATAATAGCTTCTAGCAGAGGGAAAAATCAGTTTCCTTCAGTGAAGCAGCAGTGATTATATTAACCAACCTCAAGTGCAGGCCCCATTCTCAAGAGTAGTTGAGCCACACAAATCAGCCTCCATGTTTTCTAAGTAGCTTTTTTTTCTTTTCTTTTTAATGTAGAGAAAGGACAAGAACTTGAGTGAATAAAGGGCAGGCATGTAGAAGCAATTTGGGGGAGAAAAAAGATTGTAATAAAATATGTCTTATGGAATTTTCAAAATATACAATGAAAGTAGTCAATATTATAAGTACAATAAAACTTTTCAGATATTGAAGTATTGATGTGAATTCCAAACAGATGGTAAAGTTAAATAATAAAGAAGTCCATGGAGAATATGACATAAGCAGTGAATCAGGATGTTCTCTAGAGCTTTTTGTCTGTACATTTTCCATGACTTCTTAGACATCATGGTTAGGATGGAGAATGATCTGAAGTATCCCTTAAAACAACGAGAGATGATGAACACTCAGGTTGATGATGAACCTGACAGCAGGGTTTCTAGAATCAGATAACCTGACTTATGAGTCTTCCATAGGCCTACCTAGAAAACTCCATAAGTTTAATGTGACCCCACTATGCGTCAGTTCTCTGACCTAGAAAGTGAGGTTAATAAACACCACTTCCCTATAGGGTTACAGGGAAAAATACGTGACCCAGGTCCTGAGAAACTTCATTATGAGAGATACAGCACATGCTTAATGAACGCTCACTATTGTAACTGTTCTGAAAGACTCCTTGTTCTTTCCTAGGCTGGTTCCTGCAAGTTCGTTCAAGATAGGACAAAATGATGCAACCCATACTAACACCACATCTTAAAATGAGATTCAGTTTTTCCTAATACAAGCGAAATGCCCCAAGCGTATCCTGGAAAACATAAGTAGTCACTTTATCAAATGAACTCCTCATATGCTTCTCTGAAGTCACTAGCTATGGAGACAAAATAGATACAAAAGAGATAAACATCTAGGGGCATTCTGCCTGTTAAAAAGTGGGCAAAAGTTACATATCTAAAAAGATTTATTTATTTCTTGATTTGAGAAAAAAATCTCTCTAAGGAAGATTTTTTGTTAAAATAATTAAAATAGTGATTATTTTGAAAGTGTCTTCATCCTTCTAATACTTTTGAAATTCTTGTTGGTCTTGGAATTCTGTTGGTTGACGATGTTTCAAAGTTAATTTTTCAAAAAGTAGTTTTGAATCTTGGTTGATTGAAGCTTTTCCTAAGCTTAAGACATATGTATATATAATCCTATATTAGGTCCTATAAAGCTATGTGTGTGCATCTGCAAAACAGAAGGTTCTCCTATGAAGAACTGATGTGATAAGAAGTCTGGCATAGAAGATGAATTGTGGCAAGGTATATAAATTTGCTCTTTGTCCAATCTTTGTGGACATATTGTACTGACATTGGCATGTAGACGTTATGAGAGCAAATGACCAGTCCACACTCTGTAGGCACGTGATTGCTGGCTATCTTAGGTGCTTCCAATTAAATACAACAAATGCCTGTGTAACTTTCAGGGTAAAAGGGTGCTTCAGCTTCTGATCAAGATACCTGAGATCACTGAAGCCCAGTCACCTGCAGAGGGAAAGTATCTTAGCAAAAACTCACTTCAAATACCAGCAAGTCCATGCTGGTGTCTCCAAGTTAAAATAAGCAGTCTTATCAGTCAACATCTGTTTCCCGTATTCATTTTTTCACAGTCCTATTTACCAGATTTTTCATTGAGAGACTTCCCTGCGGAGCATAATTCCCTTCATTTTCACTCATTCATAAGATTTTTTACATCTCCCAGCTGCAACTATTTTAAGCAAATTTCTGAGGGTTTAAAATTGAATGTGACTCATTTGCCAGAAGCAGAACCATAGTGCAAAAACCTAGGCAACCTCAGTCCTTTGAAAACACAGGAAACTTTTTGGTATGAGATTAATTGGCAAAGAAACTGAACCATAAAGTCTTCTCTATACCGTGACGCAAAATGAACAGTTTTCAATGTATGAATTAGATGGAAATGGTTACTCCACAAAACCACCCAAGTCCAGAATTTTCTACTGTGAGAAAAATAATCTGGACAAAGTAAACTCATCAGCTTCATGCAACACAAAATCAAATTGGCAAGCGTTCCCATGGCAACTGCCTCCCTAAGCAAACTTCTCTACAAAATATACAGCTGTTATCTTATTTTGTTGCTAAGTTCCCTTGACAAAGTCACAGCATAATAACACTCACATTCATGTCATTAAAGTGGATAAAGCTCCCCTGGGTTTATGTGGCTTATCTTTTAAATGATAACTTAGGAAGTGAGCCCCACTCAGTTCTCTCTGTCTCTCTGACTCTATCTCTCACTCTCCCTACATTAAAATTTTTTCCATACTAAAAAAGAAGCATTGAGTCCTAGTATATATTACTAATAGTCTCTAAATATTACTTTGTTACTGTTATGTTCACTGATCAACCGCAAGCAATAATGCTATATTCTTTATATTTTCATTGAATGAAATGGCCCAATATATTTTTTGTAATACATCTTGTCCAACAGAAAAAAATATTCTCTGTCAATCAGATCTTTTGTTTAAACATGTACATGATGTTAAAGTAGAGAATAAGCACTCCTGAGCCTGTGTTTGATACCATTTAATTCTGGGCTTACTGGAAACAGTAGATTCCAAATATGTCTATGTAGGCATCAATCGAATCACTGAACTCATTTATTGAAGTTTCAATAATGGAGAAAAGACAATTTTATGTTTTCTTGGCTTAACCATAACATATTTCAGTATCAATTTTGCTGAATATAAACCAGGAGAAAAAAATTAGGCCAAGTTAAAATCCAATGAGACGCCCATGAAATATTTGGAGTTACACACCATCCTTTGAGCAGAATAAGGATGGGAAAGAGAGTCCTGTTACATACAGAAAAGCAGAAAAGAAGCAAGAGAAATAACACTTATCCCCAAATGATAAGGTTGGGTTCAGTCTCACCATTAAACTCTGACATTTTCTACTGCTTTTTGGTAAAATAGTGATTTTCCCCCTAGTTTAATTTCACTGCATTTGACAAGAAACCTAGTTATCAGTGACCTTTACAACTGCTATGGCTCTCAAAAAGATTCATTTTGAGAATGTTAGAATAGAATATTTGTAAACGAGTGTCAAAAATAACTTATTCTTACATTTTTTTCATAGAAGTAAAGTGCAAGGGAAACCCCAGGTATGATGCAAGACCTGTGTCAGGAGGTGGCTGTCACTTCCAGCCGAGCCAATTTAATTCTAGATGTGGATAAGAGACAGAGAAAGGACTTTTTCCCTCAATAGGATCGCTAGTTCTACCAGACACCTTCACACATAAATTTAATATGGACATCATTAGTTTGATTGTATTATAAAGCAAATAACTAAAATTTTCTCAGTTGGCTTTTCAAGTTACCTTTGTCTTAGTGTTACAAGGGTGAAGATAATATATTGAGCATGGAAAACAAATTTACTTTTAAATTCATACATGCATGGTGTTAGTTATGTATAATCAGATATACTCTATTCTTTATGGTTAATAAAAAATATAAAAGATCTTCCTTATAACAACAGGCAGCACATTCATGGATCGAAATAATAAAATTATTGGGTTTTGTTTGCTTCTCCTTTTTTCTTCTCTTTCTTTCTTCTCCCTCTCTTCCTTCTGCCCCTTCTCACTCTTTCCTCTTCCCCCTCAACCCTCTTTTTCCTCTTTATCCTAATCATTTTCCCCTCTCTTCTCCTATCTTTTCTTCTCTTACTCCCCATTCCTTGTCATCTCCTCCTTCTGCCACTTTCAACTTATCTTTCCTTCCTTTTGCTTCTCCTTGATTTCCTCGTCTCTCCTCCTTTCTTCATCTCCTTTCTTCCATTTATATAGGGTCATAGGCAACACAGTTTGGATTTAATCTTACTGTGTAGCTAAGGATGATTTTGCTCTTCTGAGACTCCTGCTCCTACCTCTCAAGTGTTGGAATCAAAATGCCAGGTTTCTTCAGCACTGGGGACTGAACCCAGATCCTTTTATTTATTCCAAGCAAACATTCTCTTAAATGAGCTATGTCCTCAAACATGGATTTCATACAAAGTTTTCTACAATATTGGGTGACAACTTTAATTAAAAGAACATTTGACCCTATTTTTTACTTACTTCTGATGTATTAATGGCTGACATGATCAGAATTTAAACTCATTTACATCTTCCAACCAAAATGATGTTCAGTTCTTCCAACCTATAGCCCACATGAAATTATTCTTTCCATCTGAAATATTATTTGATTATTATTTATATAATGCCCTTCTAATATTTTTATGTCTTTTATTTTGAGATTACAACATGATTACATTATTTCCCCTACCCCAATTATTCAGCCTCAGCTGACATAACAATTTCTGCAGAAATCCTACCAACTTGACTACAAACACTTATTGTACCAGATAACTCCTTTTCAAAACCTCGATGGGGGCTCTCTGCCATATTAATCATCACATGTGTCTGACAAGGTTCCTTTTTCTCATGTGAAACTCAGTAATATAGATAACCTGAAAAAATGCATTATTTCAATGGTAATTCAGAAGAAATATGTTGTAGAAAGAGTTATTTTTCTTGCCTTTGTAATATACTGTATTTATGCAGTCAATGTTTTTGTCTAAAAATACATGTTTAAGATTTTATTTTTCAAGAATATGGTATTATGAAATTGTCTAATAAATTGAAGAAGATAGAATAATCATGAGTGAGATTAATGATTTTATGAAAGAGATCTCAGGAAAAGGCATTGTGGTTCAGTGGGTAGGAGCATTTGCTGTGAAAGCATGAATAACTGAGTTCAAATTCCCAGAACCCTATAAAAAATACAAGCTATGGTGATGCACACTGTGTAGGGCAAAGGTAAAAGGATAGTTAGGTTTTTCTGCGTGTGTATATGGTCACTCATCTGTGCACGCACATAAACATACACCACACACAACCACACACACACACATATCCTTACTGAAAACAAAAAAAAAGGAAAATCACACAGAGAGCTAGGACCTCTCTTCTGCCATGTAAGGATACAAACACACAGACAGAAGGAGTTGTCTGTGAACCTGTGAACCAAGAAGTGGTCCTTATCAAATACTGTAACTCAATGAATCTTGATTTTGGATTTTCTGACTTCAAAAACTAGGAAAAAAGTATATTTTGTTCATAAAATCAACTGTGATTTTTGTGGGTATAGTGGTCAACTGAATCAAAATAGTTAAGTGATGGGGACAAATCAAATCAAAGACCAATTCCAATTCATGAAACAACATAAATACAAAGCCATACACCTACTTTTGTTATGTGCAGTGCAAGAATCTGCATGTGAGATAAATATGAGAACAGAAGCCACAGAAGCCACTGAAGTCCAGTGCAATCAGGAGATTAACTGCAGATGTGTCTGGGATAGGTGAAGCACGTCTCCTGTAGAATGGAAACAATCAGGAAGAATAACCTGGATTCTAAATTCATAGAAATTTTGCTATCTGTGGTTTATGGTTCTTGGAAGAGATAATAAAGTTCTAAATGTAAGAATAACTCCAACTTCTCAAATTGAAATTGTCCTCCCTAAAGGGAACAAAGTTTCTCTGAAAGCAGAGCCCAGAACCACTGAAATCAAATAAAATATGGACCCCCTTCATGACGTTTTCTCATGAACTACTGCAGATAGGCAGCCATGTCTTTAAAGATACTTTTTACATTGCTTACTTACAGTTCAATAATTTGCATCACTTAAGGTTTGCTTCATATCTTTATATGAATTTTTATGCTATTTTCTATATAAAATTGTTTATTTCTAAAGGAAAACTAAATATCTTTTCAAAATTATCCCTTGGAATCTTGATGCCACAAGTTATATTTTAAGAATAATGTTTTGGAAATATTTAGCTTTCTCATACAGAACAGAGAAACATATGGAGACACTTCTGAGAACTGAATATTGGGTGTTGAAGTAATAAAATAAACATAGTTAAGAGTACAGGTTACCAACTCTAATAATTTTATATAGTTCCCAACACAGTATCAAATTAATCATTAAATAACTGTAACATCAGTAAGAGCTTTTGATAGTGATGTCTTTTAAAATATTTCTAGTTACCTATGCCACATTTAAGTACATGTTTTATCAATTCTAGAAAATCTTCATAAATAGACATTTGTGAAATCAGAACACTACCCTAAGGAGAAATTAATCATGAATTACTTACCAAAATACCATAAAATCAGACAATTATGATCCTTTTTTAGACAGAAGTTTCCTGAATTTTTTTTCTATTTTGAGACATATGAATACATTTTTTATAATATTTATGATGAGAAAATTTGTTTGAATCTATACTGTTTTGCAAAAAAATCTACTTGAAAAATCTGCCATGATTTGTATCTTTCAAAAGCAAGCTAAGTTGTTATAAAAAACATTAGATATGTTCAATATGATAATGAACTCATGTTAATCATATCATTGTTTTTCATTTCAAATATTTACATTTATTCGTGTGTGTATGTATGTGTGTTTGTGTCTGTGTGTGTTACATGCAATACAGTTGACCTTGAATAGCTGAAGAGAATTTTGGGTCTGATGGAGCCAAACATGGGTGGTGTAAACAAATATGGGTCTTCTTGAAGAGCAAGTGCTCTTAAATGCTGAGCCATCTCTCCTGCCCCATCATTGTCTATTTATATAGGAAAATCCATTCAATGCAAAACATTCATGAAAACAAGAAGCATAATATTTATATCATCATTTACCATAAAAGAAAAGATGAAATACTTCCATGGGCTGTAGGCACTTTCATTTATGCTTTAAAGAATTTTTAACATTGTATACAGGGTACGCACCATGGTGTATAAATTCCCAAGGCAGCACAAAATGAACTGAACATTTAGATTAAATCAAAGAGGAAAAAGATACTTGGTTTTCAGAAAGCAATCTAGTGAAAAATGTACTTTTGTGCACAGTACACTGAGAGACTTGCATATAGATTAGTAAGCACCTTTTCATTCAGAAAGAAAAAAAGAACATAAAAACTAACCCATAGGAACTTAGTCAGTACATGCCCGAGGACATTCAGACATTTATCTGTCTCCGTACTTCTCATTCTTATGTTTTCTTGTATAAAGGCAGGGAAAATATTTTTTTGGCCTATAGGAAATTTTTATCATTAGTTATGTTGCCAAATCTGAAATGTTTCTTTGATCTATGTTGAATTAAATTCAGCCTACCATTCGTATCAAAAGAGCAACACCTTTATTTTGGGCTAAAATATTTCAGGTAGACTTCTTTATATAATTACAAGGTTTCATTGTATTAATATTTGTCCTCACTCTACTGGAATCCAAGGCATATATCCAAATTAGGCTATTAATATAGTTATCAGTGTGTTGTATGTTCATTTGAACACCTATACCAACTTGGTATAAGTATTCAAATATCTCCTCATTGTTCATGACTGGTGATCACTTGTTGAAATGGAAAGAATTTCAGACATAAAGCTTAAAATGTAGTTTTATTATTGTATGAGAACTGTTATTTCAACTTGATGTATAATGTATCTTATAGACACCTGGATTGTGTAATTGATTCAGAAATATTTTGGTGCATTGGTCACTGTTATCAGTAATTATAATTTTTTTTGAGATAGGGTTTCTCTGTGTAAGAGTCCTAGGTGTCCTGGAACTAACTCTTGTAGACAAGGCTGGCCTCAAACTCACAGAAATCCACCTGTCAGTGCCTCCCAAGTTCTAGATTAAAGGATTGCTCCACCACTGCCCAGCCCAGTAATTACAATTTAGTAATTTGAAATAAATTATATTTTCTTTAAAATGTTATTCTTGAATAAATTACAAGCCTGTTTCCACTACAACTAGTTGAATTGGGTATATTTGGACATGTGTTTTTTTCTCATATTGCTTTGATTGCATATCAGTGGGAAGCATGTTTAAAATTTCTGAAATAAATATTTTGTGTTTAGTGTTGACATGGAAAAAGAGATCTTGTAAAAGATAAAAATGAAGCAGATCAGAGCAGGAAATGGCCAATAATACATAAACAACAGTAAACAAAGAAAATTGGCAAATTATCAGCAGGATTGTACTAAAATGGGGAATAAAATATCTAGGAAATCCTAGACAGATAATCTTTTATATGAGAAAAATTTTTGAAATAATACTAAATTGCACAGTGGAAAATCTTAGAAAATAGAAGCATTGTTAATGTAATAGTGACAAAATTCTGTTCAATAATTTTATAAAATATATTTCAAAATTGTAGCACAAGAATGGTGAAAGGGATAAAAATTTACAATAATTTATTTTTGTTTATAATTTTTATTTGCTTTTCTATAAACCTAATATTCATGGTCAGTGACAATTACTGTTAAACAAATTTTTATTTGAATGTATTTTATAATCTATTTTTTTCCCAAATTTCCAAACTTTTAAAAATTTCTTTATATTAGTAATAATGCTAGGCATATGTTATTTTATTGATTGTTGAATCTCAAACAATAATAAGAAGCAGAGTATGAATTAGGTAGTTAGTTGATATTTTATTGAGAGAGTTTCCTTTCGTTGTTAATCTTTGATAAAAATTATGATAAAGACAGCTTTTAAGGAAATAATAATACTATTATGCTTCTTCTCAATTTAAAAACACTTACCAAAAGATGGATTTCATTTGTCTATGGATGCAGTAAAAAAAAATTCACTATCATAAGTATGCTTGGGAGATTTTGCAATCATTAAAGACTTCATTGACATGACATTGCACCATTGAGTAATTAATAGTGTCAATTACATTAAAACTACAATTCCAAAGACGAAAAAAATCTACAATTACTTTGTTTAAAAGACATGGTAAACTGGATAATACTTTGATTGTTGCCCTGGGCAGCGACAGTTATACATGAGTTCTATTGCTTATTAAAGAATTTTTGGTGAGGTTGCACCTGAGTGCTCTACACTTATTAATGAAAACTTTTAATATGGAGTATTTTGGATTGTCACACATACATGCAGCTGATATGTATTCCAGCTCAAGTAATAAAAAGTGAATTTAGTATAAAATGAATTAAAACTCAAATAGTCAATCATCTTCAGGCTGTGAAACATAAGTTGTTGTACAAGTGAGTGTGTTGCAGAGACGAATTAAAGATCATTTCACCTACAGTATTCATTGACTATCAGAAACAGCATTGCAGAACTCATTGAGTTTCCGATGAAATGTTTTCAATTATTCATTCATTCATCTTTTCAGTAAAGATTTTTTGTTCTACTCACAGCAGGAGTTGGATTAGGCACTAGAGATCCAGAATTGATTAAAAGCAAAGAGCTACCTACTTTTCATAAATTGACCGTGTTTGGAAGGGACAGATATTAATCAACTAAATGTGAACAAGGTAATTGATGATGATCATGGCTACATAAAGACATAAACAGAACAAAAAGAAGATAAATTAGCACACTTTTTGTCAGAATGGCAGAAAGAAAACTGTACACACAGTACACTTACACTTTGTCAACTATTTTAAGGAATTCTGACAATGTCCAGTAAAATAAGTCATAGATGAGAACAAATCCATGGCTGTGGCTAGTCCAAAAAACTTTACTCATGAATGTCAAGTAGAGGACAAGCAACTTTGACTGAAGGCCATGCATAACCATAACTGGGTGGTGCTGGTAGGTGAATATTTTATAGGCAATATAGTTATAGATATATATGAATACACTCTTGCTTCATTTCCAATCATCTCTGTCTCCTGCACACTCCTCTCACATCTTTCTCTAAGGCCTCTCTTTGTGTATACACAAAGCTAGCTGTCCCAAGCACTTCTTGATTTTCCTGTGTCTTCTGGCTATGTTCCCTGAAGCATGGGTTCTATAAACATTTGAATTACTGAGTCTTGCTTTTATAAGAGTTCCAGAAACGTGAACTCGTGTCCTCATTCTTCTGTATCAAGCACTTTACCCATCTTCCTGACCAAGACACCATAGTTTTGGGTGAAGAGCTTCATCTTGGGTCTTTGAAAATATTACTTATATTCTCTTATAGCATGCCTTCACAGAGTGCCGAGTTATTGAAAACATGAAATATAGTAGCCATTTTCATGGATTTGCCTATTAATTCTTTGCATGTCATTTCCATGCTGGTTTCAATTTCCTTCTTTCCCTTCATTATAATTTATATTTTCCCATTATGATTTCTATTTCAATTGCCCTCTCTACCCTCATTATAAACAGTATTTTCCCATTGTGAAACCATATATATATATATATATATGTTTAGAGTAACATATAATTCTTACATTCCTATAATTGTTTTTGAGCTCAGCTCTAAAAAAACAATTATACTTCAATTTCAAGAATACTTCAGTCCCCTGAGTCTTATCCTTTATCTTTGATAAATAGCATTTATTTGAGATCTCACTTTTCTGATATCTGCCTCATTAGTACTCTCTCCATTATAAGATCTTGCCCACTGGACTTGGGAACAAGAACCATTTTGCTTCAGATGATTTGGGGAGATTGTTTGTATATTTTGAGCAATACCTACCAGAGTAATTTCTTACTAATCACACAAGAATCAGAATTCTATAAAGACTTTACAGGAACTCTCTGAACACCCAAACATGCCTTTGTCTTGCTCCCTTCTCTGAGTCCTGCCCCTGTCTACACCATCTTCTGTGTCCTGTGCAGGCTGGGACTCAGACATAGTGGAACATCACTGGATATGTTCTTCTGATCTTTGATGGAATACAAGCTCCACAATAAATCACAGAAGTCTAGAGAACAATTAATTTGCTTCTGGTGCATTGTACTCTTCCCATATGGTACCCCCCTGCCCAAGCCTTAAGAATTGTTTTACTGGCCAGGCGGTGGAGGAACTTGCCTTTAATCCCAGCACTATGGTAGCAGAGGCAGGTGGATCTCTTTGAGTTCGAGGCCAGAATGGTCTACGAAAGCTAGTTCCTGGACAGGCTCCACAAAAACCCTGTATCAAAAAAAAAAAGAAAAAGAAAAAGAAAGAAAGAAAGAAAAGAAAAAAAGAAAAAGAAACAAAACAGAAACTTGTGTTTCTGATATTCAATCTTTGTTTTTGGAAAAAGTATGAACCTGACTTTGTGCTGCTTGACTTTGGATGGAAGAAGCTCTGTTGCCTTATTTCTTCCCATAAAACCTGGCTCCTTATTGTCCATTGCAGATCCTTAGTGTTCACACCATGATTGTTAATGAATCCCATAATCTGTAGTTTAAAGAGTTTCCAGAAAACCTCAAAGGTCTTCTGAGAGCAAGATTTAGTCTCCATGAGGGAATCAATGAATAAACATGTCACTTATTGGTAACACTTGTGAAAATATCATCTCTCAATTAAGAAAAGAGTCTAATAAAGAATCAAGGATATTAAAATATGCAGATATCAGTAATCATTTAAATAATATCTGACTGAATTATTCATATAATAAGGCTTTTAGGCTTTTAAAGATGGGTTTTTTTGCATGACAGTTTTGTCCTAAAATAGGAAAACTCTTGGCCATTGTTTGTAAATGAAGGCATTTCTATTATAAAAGGTTATCTAAATGGATACCGGAAGATAATTAAAAGGTTTTCTTTTTTCCTAAAATAAACTCAATATTTAAAAATTCTTTCATCTACCCTTAACAGGTATAATGCATTTTATTTGGGAAATTTATAAATCACAAAACTGATTTCAATTGCTAAACTCTTGTGTTAGAAATTATTAAATCTATCAACAGATGTCAAATTCTACCATATGCCTATAAAATTATTTAATGTCACTAGACATGGAAATTTTAATAAATTATATTCAAGGACCCACTAAATTTGTTTTCCAAAGAAAAGTAATATTTGATACAAGTTAAAAATTTAAAGTTTTTATTCTTTTATTTTTAGGCAATACACATCTAGGAAAATTTAGTGAAATGGAGCTTCTTAAGAACCATCATTTGATCATTTGTTGCCAGTGGCTGCTTGTTTGTTTCCAGCCACCCAGACCCAAAATAACCACACAGAAACTTTATTATTACAACAGTGCTTGGCCTATTAGTTCACAGTTCTTATTGGCTAGCTCTTATATTTTAAATTAACCAGTTGTATTAATCTGTGTATCATCACGAGGTTGTGGCCTACTGGTAATGTTCTGTTCTACACCTGTCTCCTACAACAGCTACATGACTTCTCTTTGACTCTGCCTTCTTTCTCCAAGCATTCAGTTCAGTTTTCCTACCTAACTCTATTTTTCCCTGTCATAGAGCCAAGCAGCTTCTTTATTCATTACCTAATGAAAGCAACACATATACAAAAGGACTTCGCACATAATCTCCCATTTTCTCTGTAAATAAAAAAGAAGCCTTTAACTTTAACATAGATTACATACAAGCAAGAATTATAGTTACAATATTTAGTCCATTTACATCTGGCAAATGAAGGAAAATACTGTATCATCTATCTTATTTTTGTTAGTCTAAAGTCTAATCTAGCTTTTATCATAACTAAAGAAGACTATAATTATAACTATGTTTTCTTCAACTCCATCAAAGACTCCAGAAGAATATAATATTACCTAAGTTAACAGAAAGTACAATGTAAGCAACTTCCAAAACTGTAGAATTGACCTGCATAGTCACCTAAACTTCTTTTGTAACACCCATCTATAGCCTATAGGACATAATATCTGTCAGACTTTTCCATGAAGCAGGAAATTTCAAAGACAGTTCCACCTATATTTGGCAGTTTGTCAGTTGCTTTCTTCTGAGTCCTGCAGAATGTCTGACAGACTCTTTCATGAAACAGGAGCTCCGAAGGACCATCTCAAATTTAGGTAAGTTTATCACTCATTTTTCTGTGGGTCCTGCATGTCCAGTTCATGCAGCATACTATCAAGCAGTCCAAGTAAGAGAAGTTTATTGTCCAAATGGCTAACCAACTCCATAAGGAGCATCTTTGATGTCCATCTTCCTCTTGAAGTATATTGGTGCTCCCAGGAGCAGATGAGTTTCATTGTCATGAAAAGTCCTAAGATCATAAAACATTTTATTTTTTTTTCTTTTTTATTATTATTATTAAAAAATTTCCACCTCCTCCCCTCCT
>LOJH01040159.1:0-10227 GCA_001685095.1 Ellobius talpinus | reverse complement strand
ACACACACACACACACACACACACACACACACACACACACATCTCTAAATGGTGCTGAGGCACAGGCACCCAAGTACTTTGTAAAAGTTTTAATGAGTCAGGTGTTGTGGTGTGTGCCCATAATCCCAGCACACTGGAGTTGAGGCCAGGGGAAAGGTTGTTGGCCATTAATCCTGCCTGGCACTATATTCTGCTGCACCTTGCAAAAGGGAAACAGAATCCGTTGCTACAGAATGCTATTGACTATAGAGGAAAGCTGCTGGGGGTGCCTGGAAAAGGGGCTTCGAGTCAAGTGCTTATCTTGGAAGAGTTCTTAGGGCCCATTCCTGGCCCTGGAAACCCACATAGCAGAGTCCCAGCTTCGAAATCAGTTAAAACAGGACAGAAAATGCAGTCCTCCTTGGGAACCACATCCTTCAGTTCACATTGCCTGCATTTGCAGACGTGTGATTCTCATTATCTTAGGAGGGAGACCCGAAATCATTGTTGTCTAAGTGCAGGCTCCCTGCATCCATCCCTGCTCTAGTGATGGCAGGTGAGAGAATAAAGAGCTACTTCGGACAGACGCAGAAAGCAGGCAGACACCGAAGAAACGTCCACACCCGTGACTTCCCTTATAGTGTTTGAACAGCAGGAGCCTCTTTCTAACTTCTGCTTTTCTGGCAGTAAAGTTCTAGTGAGCCAGACGTGGTGGTGCATGCCTTTAATCCCAGCACTTGGGAGGCAGAGGCAGGCAGATCGTTTGCTGAGTTCGAGACCAGCCTGGTCTACATAGTGAGCTACAGGACAGACAGGGTTATGTAGAGAGAACCTAAATAAAAAAAATCTATTAAAAATTAACTGCTTGTAGTTGGAGAGATGGCTCAGAGGTTAAGAGCACTGCTGCTCTTCCAAAGGTCCTGAGTTCATTTCCCAGCAACCAAATGGTGTTTCACAATCATCTGTAATGAGATCTTGAGATCTGGTGCCCTCTTCTGGCATGCAGGCAGAACACTATACATAATAAATAAACCTTTTAAAAAAAGAGCTTTCACTATTAAAAAAAATTACCTGCTTGGTTGAGTATGGTAATGCATGCAACTTAAGAGACTAACATGGGAAGATTACAGTTGAGGCTAGCCTGGGCTATAATAGAGACTATTTCAAAAACTCAGTTTTAGAGGCTGGAGAGATGGCTCGGGTTAAGAGCACTTGCTACTCTTGCAGTGGGCTGGAGTCTTGTCTCAGTGCCTACACTGAGCAGCTCAGAGCTTCCTGGAACTTCAGCTTCACAGGCACCCATGCACATATGACATACACACACACGCGCACACACATACATGTAATTTTTTTAAGTTTAATTTCATTTTTAAAAATTACCTAGATGGACATTGGGCTGCCTAAGTTAACCTGACACAATTTATAGTCATCCAAGAGGAGGGAACCTCAGTTGAGAAAATGCCTCCATCAGATTGAGCCTTTTCCTAACTAGTGATAGATGTGGCCCAGTCTGGTGGTCCCGTGTTAGGCTCTATAACAGCGGGTTGAACAAGACCACGAGGAGCAAGTAAGCAGCGCTCCTCCATGGCCTCTGTGTCAGTTCCTGCATCCAGGTTCCAGCCCTGTTTGAGATCTTGCATTGCATTGTGACTCTGGATATGTAAGCTGAACAAACCTTTTCCTCCCCAGTTGTTCTGGTTGTAGTGTTTCATCACAGCGATAGTAGCCCTACGGTGGCCGTGTCTCAGCCTTCACTGCACACACTAACCTCCTGGGGCCAGCCTTGACCACAGTTTCCAGGTGATGGCCATGTGACCCTGCCGCTCTGCAGATGCCATCTTAGGTAACAGAGGCCTAGAAGGCATCTAGTATTAAGACAAAATATACTTTTTATAAAATTGCTGCTGGCCCAATTATTACCCTTTTGCCAATGATTCCTTTAATTCTTCAATTTCATTTTTTTTTCATTTGTTTGTTTGAGACAGGTTTCTCTGTGTAGCCCTGGCTGTCTTGGAACACGCTCTGTAGACCAGAGCTGGCCTTGAACTCAGAGATCCGCCTGCCTTTGTCCCCCTAAGTGCTGCTGGGATTAAAGGCCTGTGCCACCACCATCCAGCTTCAATTTCATATTCTTTATAGGATATTTTTCTTTTTCATTCCCAATCTTTTGCCTAAGTCAGTTAAGAATTCATATCCCCACCAACTGCTTCTCCTGTCTTTGATCCGTTCATCTCCCTAGCACAGGTGATGTCTTCTAACAAAGCCTACATGGGTTTGCTACCAGAGTCAGCTCTAAAGTCCCCTCCAACTTGCTGTTTACACTATGTTGATGTTTCAGCCTTCATTTTTCCATTGACAAAAATTGTGTAAGTTTATCATGAGCAACGTTTTAAATCATGCATACACTGCAGAATGCCCAATTATTTTTAAAGTATTTTATTGGGTTTCCTATAATGCATTTTGATCATATTTAGTACTCAGAGTCTCCGTAACTCCTTGGATCACCCCCAGACCCACAACTTCCTTTACTTTAATAATTCTCAACTCTAATTTGTGCTGCCCATACACTCATGAGGTTAGGGCCATCCACTGGAGTGTGGTCAACCTACCTAGAGCCACAGCCTTTAAGAAGCCTGAGACCCCCTCCCCCAGAGTCCCTAACTATCCATAGCTTCTTGATTAGGGGTGGGGGCCCGTGAAACGCTTTCCACTCCACGCTAGAACATTGACTGGCTTGGTCTTGTCATGCAGGCGTCTCTCCTGTCCTATCTAGGCATTTCACTCCAGCCTTCCCTGACCTCTGGCTCTTAACAATCTTTCTGCTCCTACTTCTTTGATGGTCTCTGAGTCTTTGGAGAGGGGATGCGATGTGACAGATGTGCCATTTGTGACTGAGCACTTCACTGATATTATTCTCTGCACTCTGACCACGTGGGGGCCCACATCTGGGGGTCCATTCCACTTTGACCAAAGGTCAGTGAATTCAGGCCTATTTCTGTTCCTTCAAGGGTATGACAGGAGGTTTGACCCAGGGAGTGGCTGCCTATAGGATGTTTGGTCTAAGGTATGGTTGGTGCCTGTCCTGCCTAAACAACAGAATGTTTAACTCAGGATATAGTTGCTTGATGTCTCAGGTACTGAGGCAGGAAATCACGCTGTTTGTTCTTTGTATCGTGTTAAAGGAGTCTTTTGCCTCCCCGCACCCCATCCTTTTGGATTGGAGTATAGAAGTGTACGGAAAATAGATGCGGGCAAACAGCATTCACTGGATTATCCTCCCAGAGATACCCTGCTTCTGTTCCTCCCACCTGATATTTCCAGTCCTCATGCCCCTACCTTAGGACGTGTGAACCCCGTTGAGGCTGGACCCTGACTTGACCAGCTATGACTTTTCTGTGTTAACCACTGTCTACTGCTCAAAGAAACTTCTCTGATGAAGGCTGAGAACTGCACTCATCTATGGGTAGAGATACAAATTTAGAAGGCAGCTTGATGCTATGTGCACTTAGCAAAACAATAGAGTAGGTTCTATCTCTGGGGCCTGTGAGCTTGCCAGCCATGGGTTTACAGCCGGGTTTCTGTATGCTTGTTTTCACAGTACTGGAAGATGCTGGTGCAGGCTGTTGGGAACAGTCTGACTCAGCTGTGAACATAATTTTTTATGGTGAGAACACCTGAAACACTCAGAACAAAAGAAGGAAAGAACAAATTCAGAACCTGAACAAGGGATTAAACTCTAGGATGAGAAATTCAATAATTTGGATGAAAAACTCAACCAAGACATAGATGTTCAGAGGAAACAAATCTAGAAATGACAAACTCTAATCACTTAAAAGCTCAACGGAAAGTGATGTGCACCTCCGGCCTCTGCCTCAAGCTCTGGGGTTGAAGGTATGCACCATACACCAGACATACTACATTTTTAAAAAACCAAACTCAAAGCTGGCTGGCAGAGTAAACATATACTTGTAAGCCCATCACCCAGGTGAGGCAAGAGGATCTCAGTTGAGACCTGCCTGGGCTACATAACAAGATCATCTAACTGCATCCCCAAAAAAAGAGAAAGAAAAACACCTCAAAGTGGATTAAAGACTCAAATCTATGACCAGAAACTGTGGACCAGTGGTTTTCAACCTTCCTAATGCTGCGACTTTTTAATACAGTTCCTCATGTTGTGGTGACCCCAACTGTAAAATTATTTCATTGCTACTTCATAACTATAATTTGCTACTGCTATGAATCATAATAAATATCTGATATACAGGATATCTAAACCCTAAAGAGGTTAGATCCATGAGTTGAGAAACACTGCTGTAGGGGCTGGATAGATGGCTCAGCAGTTGAGAGCACTGGCTGCTCTACCAAGGGATCAGGTTCAATTCCCAGCAACCACATTGGCAGCTCACAACTGTAACTCCAGTTCCTGGGAATCTGGCATCATCACACAGATATACATGCAGGCAAAACCCCAATGTACATAAAAAATAAAATCTTAAAAAATAAGAAAAAAAAGAGAAACACTGCTGTATTAGTATTGAAAGAAAACATGGTCCCTTGAGACTCAGCTGGGTAAGGATGAAAAAAAGCTCAGAATCAAGATGAAGAAAACACTTATGGCCAATAGAAATACTTTTATTTATAAAATAGCTACTTAAATATAAACATCTCTAAATATAAACACTTCATAAGAGGCCCTGACCAGTGGAGCAGAAGCTGTGGCTGGGGTGTCCACAGGCACATCCTGATTCACCAGGATTTTAAGGCCAAATGTGCAGCTGGAGGAGCAGTGGCTGGAAGGCTGGTCCAAGAGGGCTCAGCTGGAGTCTGAGAGCCCGCTGAGACAAGCCTCAGGCCATTTAGTCTGAGGTTTAGAGCACACCTCCCAGCCTTGGGCATGAGGTCTCATTAGGCACTTTAGCATCTGTTTGGCTTTGAATATTGTGTCTGAAGTATGGCAGCTGGAGAGAAAGAAAACCTGTTTCCAAGTCTGAGACAAGCTGCTTCTGTGGCCACTGATTGATTGTACTTGCTTCAAATAAGCCACGACTGTTGTGAGCATGTGTGGAGGCCACTAGATGGCAGCAGAGTGCTCGGGTGGAAGACAAAAGCATCCAGGCTTCTTCCAGGCTCAACCGGTTGGAGATTACTGCAGAGTGAATACTTTCAGGAGCCAGCTGGAGTGCTGCCCTCAGGGTAGTCTAGGAAAGTCTGTCAGTTATTGCGTACAGGGGGAAAGGTTAGGTGACATCACACAGAGACTATATAAGATCGATGAGTATCAGGAGGAGGCAGATGACCATGTCTGACAAAGCAAGAGAACCCTCCAGACACAAGGTCAAAAGGTAAGGAGGACTGTAAACACCTAACAGAGGAGCAGCGAGAAAGAACAGGTTAGCATTTCATGAACTAGGAATCGGGAGCACATCAGAGAGAGATGGGGTGTCAGGTACTGGGGGTGTCTCAGTCACTTTGATGCACCAGGTTTAATATGATCTTGACAAAACCTTTACCATGCACAGAGGCATGATGGCGAGGGTTCTCCCAGCATGCTCCTCTTCCTCTCAGCTGACTGCTCAGTCAACCACAGAGGCTGCAACAACCGATGCACAAGCTTCCTGCATCCAATACTGCTTTTATGATTGGAAACTTCTCATTTCCCAATGTCAACACCAGCACTTGGCTGCTGCTTGTGGTCAGGGAATCACTGACAAGCATTGGGGTCCACTTCAAATTCTAGCGAGCATCACGGTGCACAACCCAATCGAGAACAAAGCTTAGCTTGCACTCCAGTTATGGATAGGTGGTGTGGTGGGGCCTGCACTCAGGAGCGGGTGCCTGGGGCTCATAGATCCTTTCAGCGGGCTGAAAGTGGCAGCAAGGGAGGGTAGGGACAACCTGGGCTCAGGTGTACTCAGTTTTCCGGATATAATTGGAAGGGACATAGCCCTTCTTCCCGTTAACTTCAGCCAACCACCACTCCGTATTGCCTGTGACATCTTTAAATTCAAGGATCTTGAGTCTCTGATTGGCCGACACACTCAGTTCATTTGGGTTTCGTGCTTTGAAGGTATAGACGGCAAAATAGACCTATGTGAAGGAAAGAGAGGGGGTTAGGAACCTGCTTGCAGCAACACTGTGAGGGCAAATATGTATTGTGTCTACTGGTCACCCGTGGGCCTGGAAGTGGAATTCCTTTCTTCTTCTTTCTTTCTTTTCTTTCCTTCCTTTCCTTTCTTTCTTTCCTCCCCCCCTCTCATCTTTTTGTTTTTCCAAGACAGGGTTTCTCTGTGTACCCCTGGCTGTCCTGAAACACTCTCTGTTGTTGGCCTCGAACTCAGATATCTGCCTGCCTCTGCCTCCCGAGCTAGTATTAAAGATGTGTGCCTCCACTGCTGGGCTGAAGGTGAATTTCTAATCTGATTTACGGTTTAAATAGCTGCATATGATTGGAGTAATCCATAATGAACAGGGCGGAAGCAAGGGGCATGCCACCAACTACAGGCCAGACTAGGCTACCTGGTTGAGACTCTGTCTCACAACCAAAAACCTCTTAAAAAATGCAGACCGTTTTACTGTTTCAGAACAGCCTTAAAGAACAGCAGGAACCTTGGTCAATATGGAAGATGGTGAGCTGTGAGGGGACCATCTACCTCAATTCTATATTCCACTAGAAAGTCTCCATTAGGCTAAGAGCTCAGAGCACAGGCTTAGCCTGTCCCTAACCCCGGGTGGGCTCCATTCCCAGACCAGGAAAGAAAAACCCCAAGCCAAACTAAAGTAATAACTTATGATTAATCTCAAAGCAAGAAAGGTCAATCTGTAGACCTTTCTTGCTTTGAGATTAATTGGGGAATATTACTTTAAGGCATGTTGCTTTTGTTTATACTGCATTTGTTTAACTCTGTGAAGCTGTGATTCTTTGCCTGCCTAAAACACCTGATGGTCCAATAAGGGGCTGGCAGGCAGAAAGTATGAATAGGAGAACCAAGGAAAAGAGAAGGGGAGGGCGCCATCAGGGGCCGGCCAGCCAGTGAGGAAGAGTGAAAGTAAAGATACACAGAAGAAAAGGAAAGAGTCCAGAGGCAAAAGGTAGACGGGATATAATTTAAGAAAAGCTGGCAAGAAATAAGCCAAGCTAAGGCTGGGTGTTCATAAATAAGAAAAAGTCTCTGTATGATTTATTTGTGCCGTCAGGAGGACAGAGAGCACAGCACGGGGGAGGAGAGGACTCAGTGACGGGAGAAGCCGTGAGGCCCCAGGGGCCATAGTTTCAGGACAGCCCAGGCTCAGGAGTTGATGAGGCTAGAACTGAGCTCCCTGTCAATAAGTCAGAAGATGCTGTCCAGTCGGGTCCAGAACTGGGAAACCTGCCCTAGGCTGTCAGCAGGAAGAACCGTCAGGCAGAAGCAGTTGTCACATTCACCAGGGACATGAAAGCCGAACTGGAGACGAGAACTGGCTTTTGGAATCTAGACTCCAGCCGTGGCAACATAACACATCTAAGACCAACCAGGAAACCCACTGCTGTGTGAGCCTCCGTAACAAGGGCGCAGCCTTGACTCCATGGGGGACCAAAATGTGTGAGAGAAAGGGGACGCCTGGCTCACGAGGCAGGAGCAGGCCATGCAAAAAACAGGAAAAGCAGAAACAGCACTGACTTTCATTTCTTAATTCTGGGAATAAAGATAGCGCTAGGGGACAAAAGCCTGGGTACGTAGGTTAAATAGCAGCCCCCATACACTGGATGAATGCATAGGTTTGAAGAGTAGAAACAGATTTTATCTTGGCATCCAGTGACAAAGCAGAAGGGCCCTGGGGATGGCCTGGAAGTGTCTGTGGAAGCGGGTGCTCCCTAGGACAGGCTAGGGTTACAGCCCCTGCCTGGCCCTCTCCTGTACTCACTCCACATCTGCCCCCGCTGGGGAGCCACACAGGGGTAGGGTATGCGTACCTGGTTGCCTTCCGTCTCACTGCTTCCGAGCCCTCTGCTCCTGTCTTCTGGAGTCGGATAGGCTCTTACATTCCTGTCTTCTGGAGTCGGATAGGCTCTTGCATTCCTGTCTTCTGGAGTCGGATAGGCTCTTGCATTCCTGTCTTCTGGAGTCGGATAGGCTCTTGCACTTCCTTTTACTGAGTTATTACCTTGTTCATTTCGCTCTGGTACAGAGTAACCGACCACCTCTGGATGCCTGGAACTTCGCTGGCAGCCCCTCAGTGTTGAAACAGGTTGGCTTATATCTCGGGCACCATCTGCAGAGTCCCCTGACCTAAGCTGGCAGGTAGAGTCTGGGTCCGAAAAGCACCTGGAAGGCCCAGTTTCTGCACTCCCGGTGTTCAAGGACATACTGAGAGTACCTTGGTCACATTCCTTCAGTGAAGAGGCATCCTGGTGCTGCTTTGGGGAAAGCCCTGAGGTGAAGGACACAGTCATGTTGGAGTTGAAGGTCAAGGCACTGTTGCTGTTCTGCCGCTGGACCCTGGGCGACGAACTACTCTGCTCTGACTCTGTGGACGAGTGGCTGCCCACGGAGGCATCCGAATGGCTGCACCGAGGATTGTAGGGCTTCAGGAAGGAGCTGTACACAAAACCTTTGGTGACTGCAGAAGGAAAGAACAAATCTAAAACTGGAGCAAGGGTGAGTGTGTGTGTGTACACGTGTGCGTCTGTATAATTTAAAAGCTATGTCAATGGGGTTGCAGTGATGGCTGGGCAGTTAAGAACACCAGTTGCTCTTCCAGGGGACCTGGGTTCGATTCCCAGTATCCACAAGGCACTAACAACTATTCATAAAGTACAGTTCCAGGAGGTTCAATACTACCTTCAGGCACAAATGTGGTGCATAGACATACATGCAGCCAAATCACCATACTCATAAAAAAAAAGTTAGATCAAGGAAGGCAAAAACCAAGTGCTTAGTGACGTGATGGCTGGCAACAGCCAAAGCCAGAAAATGCCCCATACCTGTGGCTGCCTTCCAGGTCATTATTATAGCCGCACAACATGAAAATGACAAGGATGTCTGTGGGCAATTAATAGGCTGGTGAAAAACACAAAACAAAACAAATCATGTTTGCTTAAAAATAACTAATGAAACACCAAAATTTGGCGGCTCTTACTTGTGACCTCAGCACTCAGGAGACTGAAACTGAAAGATTACTCCAAGTTCAAGGATAGCCTTGCCACAAGGTGAGACCTTGTTGCAAAATAACAGGGCCAAAAAAGGAAACAAAAGTATCACGTTTGGCAACAGGCACAAAAGACAATGTAACAGGATGCCCAGACCACACAAGAGAAGACTCGGGTAAGCTTAAATTCAAATATACCATGGCAAAAACAGATCTCAAGGTTGTCCTTGTGCTGAGTTCCTCAGGAAGGCCATCTGAGCCCACCCTCTCCATATACCAGAACCATCTTAGGGTCATGGAAAGCCATGGACTGCCATGAGTACTATAACGCTGGACACTGACTCTCGGGTCAAGCACATGGTGGTGTCTAGCATGTGCACCTCAACAAAATGTCTATGATGATGATGGAGGGCTCTGGGCCACACATTTCAAACACAAAGATGTTTCTCATAAGAAATCCAAGGAGCACAGACCTTGGGCATGCAACTCCATGCCCAAAGAATGTCTCCCTTATGGTTTCTTTTTCATTAAATGCTGGTATTTTACTCTTATCACAATTTTTCTTTGTTTCTGTCCCAGGACTCTGCTCAGGAAGGAATTCCAGGTTTCTAGAGCTGAGGGCCGATCCTGGTTGGGTCCCCACGTGGCAGGATATCTTTGGATGTGGTATGAGGTATGTTCTGACTTTTCCCTGGAGTCTGAACTCTAAACCACTGTCCTGGAGAGCTCTTCATCAACCTCCCCAGCCCACAAGAAGCTTTTAAAGAAACCCCCAAAATGCTAAAATTGGCCTATATCCCCCAAACTCTATTAGAATATTTAGGCCAGGAGCTTTGGAACTCATTTTTTGGTTTGAGGAATGTCAAATATTTATTTCACCACCCTCCACAGCAGACAGACAAGGGTTCCTGCTGGAAAGGCTAGTGATGACTATAAAACCTGCCCTGCGGCTCCGTGCAGGTTTGACAAGCAGGTTCTGAAAGAGCCCTGTTTGGGGGTTGTGGATTTGGGGATTTGGGGAAAAGGATTATACTAAAGTCTATAATCTTCCTCCAAAAAAAGAAAGCTGTGGGCTGGAGAGATGGCTCAGCGGTTAAGAGCATTGCCTGCTCTTCCAGAGGT
>LOJH01040158.1:0-11853 GCA_001685095.1 Ellobius talpinus | reverse complement strand
GAGAGAGAGAGAGAGAGAGAGAGAGAGAGATCAACACGAGGCATCTTCCTCTATTACTCTCCACCTATTCTGGTAACACATGGTCTCTCACTGCACTTAGAGCTCAGTGCTTTGGCTAGAATGACTGATCAGCAAATCCCCGAGACCCTGCTGTCTCCACTCCTCCATCCTCCACCCCGTGCTGTAGTTACAGGTGCAGATCATTATACCCAACTTTTACACGGGTGATGAGAATCCAAACTTGGGTCTTCATTACCTGATGAGCTATCTCTCTGGACCAGAACTCACTTTTAAACTGATGTCATTTTCTAGGCTGCTATGCCGCACTTAATTGTCCATTTCTGACAAAGACTAGGTGTCCCTCTGCGCAGCAGGGGAGGACAGGAGCTCAGGAGTTCAGGGCCTGTCCTCTCTGCTCTACTATCCAGCTGACTACTCTGGACGAGAGTTCCCTGTTCAGCAGGGATGTGCCCCAGGATGTGAGGGGAGAAACTGGCCAGGCCCAGCCTAGAGCATGGAGTCAGCGGAAACTGAAGAAGGTGTCAGTCACAACGCCAGCTAAGGTCAGCTCAAGGCAAACACAGCCCATCAGATCTGCTCATCCTGGACATGGGAGGGGCTGCAGAGCTAATGTAAACTAGTGCGGAGCCCAGGCTTGCTGCTGCTCCTCATTCACAGCTGAGATGAAATGGCCACACCAAAGAGGCAAGTGCTGTGACATACTTAACACACCTAATACCGAGACACCAAGAAAAGCCAGGCCTCAGTGGGTGGGAGGATGGATTAAATCGGGACTTAAAGAAGAACCTACAGCAAAGTCTTCCCAAAAGTAGAGGAAGAACCATTTCCCCATCACCCTACTAACACACTTGATGAAAGCAGACACCCAAATCCTCAGCCAAATAATAGAAAACAGAACCGTGCAATAAACAAAAGCAAACACCTCCGCTCCCCGTTCCTAGTATGGGCTTCCTAGCACATTTCCAGCCCAAGACAGCTCTCAGAGGGAGGATCATCCCCCACAAATCACAGATCTCCTCCCCAAAAGCTTCATCAATCTGCCCTGTGCCTCCCTTTGAGATGCCATGCTGACCAAAGGAGCTCGAGTCACCAAAAATGTTTGTTCCACACAGCCCGTCAGTCATTCACATTCACTCAGCTAAGATTGACTGAGCTCGCCCATGTGCCGAATGCTGGTCCTAGCCTAGAAACCCCTGCCTGCCTCAAGTTCACATTCTCTGACTTCTCCTTCCTCACCTTAGCTCTGTGCTCTTGGGACCTGCCAGTCTCTGACACTCAGCAGATTCAGGGACAGCATGGCATAGGGAGACCTCCAACTCAGGATGGCTCTGGACTGGCAGTGTGCACTCTGGGAATTCTGAAATTCCATGACAAAGGCCAAGGGTAGAGAGGAGGGGAGATGAGGAGCCTCATGGGTTCAGGTCCACAATTCTCCAGGAACAAAAGCCCTTCTCGCATTCAGTGTATATCTCAGCCTCACTCCTGGAAGCTCCCTGGCCCTGGCACATCCTACTCACACCACACCCAACCCAGTAGCAAATCTTCCTCAGAGACTTTCCTCCTGTCACCAACCCTCCTAGCATTCACACGAGTTTCTACCCGTAGTCAAGGTAGGATCCATGTACACAACCACACATGCCTTTCCCCCAGTTTGGATTATTAAGCTGTCCTTAGCTGTAGGTCTAGAAACAATTTTATGAGTGTGACCCAGCCTTGCAGAGGAGTGGGTCCCAATACCAGGTCCTTTGTCTCTAGCTCCTTTGCCTCATCGGCCTCAGGAGTTGGCCACATGACCTGATCAACTCCAGCAAACTCCGAGCTGAATACTAGCTTCCATGTGATGATCGGATAGCTGCAGTGTACCCTTCTCAGACCAAGTGCGGGGTGACTGCATCGTCTGGCAACAGGGCCCAGAGGCTGCCTCCTGCCCAGCAGACCTGCCTGTGCAGGGAGCAGGCATTTTGCATTTGTTTCTCTTAAACAAATGAGGATTTCAGGCTTTTGCTTGGGCTGCAGGAAACACACAACAGTGTCACTTCTCTAAGGCCCATAGCTTTACACACACACACATCCCCAAGGCTTTCCGTGAGCAAGCCACCAAGGAGCAGTCAGCTGCTTGAGGATCAGGAGCCAAGGTCATCTTTTTCCTAGTTAGGCCCATCAGCCTGTCCTGGGAAAGAGGACAGAGGAAGGCACAGGGGATCTGCAAAGGTCCCCAGACTGGAGGCCCGTGGGTCTTGCTTCTTGCAGTCCCTAGCACTGTCATGGCGTCCCTGTACCTTATCTGCAAACTGTACCATGGCCATTCCCAGGCCTGGAATTGTGTAGACTTTCCAACGTTCCATCCTAAAGGGATGCTCCTTAAGGCTCAGGAAGGAAACAATCGGGAAGTGTCCGGAAGGCCCTGAATATACCAGCTGCACAAGACCCCTCCCTCCTCTAGGTTATGTAAGCAGGCATTCCCTGGGAAGGCACCAGCCAGGCCTGCCAGAGAAGAAAGTAGGCCAGCAGAGCAGGCAGGCAAGCTTCGGATCCTCACACTCTCTCCTCGCCTCCAAATTCAATCCCCCAGTCTCATTCCCAGCTCAGACGCAGACTACCCATGGTGGCCTCTCCTTACTCTCTGCCCCTATTCACAGGGGACTAAGCCAATCCTGGTGAAAAACCCTACTCTCCTCTCTCTGTGAACTCCCTCTCCCCCCCCCACCAGCCCAGCCCATTCCTAAGTGTTAGTTTCCAATACCTAGAAATCCCCAGCGGTCACACCTAGTACGATCCCAGAAGAATCTTCTACTAAACAGCAAAGAGTTACCACACCCTCCTAAGAACCAGAGAGGGCAACAGAAACTGATGAAAAAAATACCCACCCACCCAAGTCAAGACCAAATATCAGCTCCTAGAATTGCAATCATAGCAAACCCAGATGCCTGGACGACAGCATAAAAAAGCAATCAACAATAGCCAGGACAATATGTCTCCACTAGAGCCCAGACCCCTACCACAGAAGTCTCTGACACAGCTTAAGCACAAAACAAAGACTTTAAAATAGCCATTGTGAATAAGACAGAGGTCCTTAAAGATGAAATGGATAAATAAATCCTCTTAAAAGTTTTTATGGAAACACATGCAGTAGAAGGAAATAAATAAAACAGTTCAAGACCTGAAAGTAGAAACAGAATCAATAAATGAAACCCAAACTGAGGAAAATCTGTAAATGAAAACTTTAGGAACTCAAACAGGAACTTCAGAGGCAAGTCTCACTAATAGAATACACAAGACAGAAGAGAGACTTTCAGGCTTTGAAGACACCACACATGAAATGAATGCCTCAGTCAAAGAAAATGTTAAATCTTTAAAAAAAAGATCTTGGCATAAAACATCCAGGAAATCTGGGACACTATGAAAAAATCAAATCTAAGAATAATAGGAATAGAGGAAGAGAAAGGAAGCCAGGTGAAAGGCCTAGAAAATATTTTCAACAAAATCACAGAAGAAAATTTTCCTAATCTAAAGAAGAAAAATGCCTATAAAGGCACAAGAAACACACAGAACAACAAATATATTGGACCAGAAAAGAAAGTCCCCTTGGCACACAATAATCAAAACACTAAACTACAGAAGGAAGAAATAATATTCAGAGCTACAAGAGAAAAAGACCAAGGAACATAAAACAACAGACTCATTAGACTAACAAGTGGCTTCTCAATGGAGACCCTCAGAGCCAGAAGAGCCCGGGCAGATGCTTCACAGACTCTTAGAGACCACAGATGCCAGCCCGGACTACTATACTCCACAAAACTTTCAATCACGTTATAGGGAGAAAATAAAATATTTCACAATAAAATCAAATTTAAGCTACATCTGTCTACAAATATAGCCCTACAAGAATGCACTAAAATGAAAACCTAAACCTAAAGAGGTTAGCCACACCAAAGAAAACACAGAATAAACAATCCCAGAACAAATTAAAAGAGAGGAAACACACCCACCACCACCACTGCCACTACCACTATCACAACAAACTAACAGAAATCAACAAACACTGGTCATTGATATCTCTCAACATCAGTGGTCTCAATTCTCCCAACAAAAAGGCACAGACTAACAGAATGAATGTGAAAACTTCTGCTGCATCCAAAAAAACACACCTCAATATCAAGGATAGACATCACCTCAGAGTTAAAGGATGGAAAAGTTATTCCAAGCAAATGGACCTAAGAAGCAAGCTGGTGTAGCCATTTTAATATCTGACAAAACAGACTTCAAACCAAATCAGGATAGGGAAAGACACTACATACTCATCAAAGGAAAAATCCACAAAGAGGACATTGCAATTCTTAACACCTATGCACTAAACACAAGGACACCCAAGTTTGTAAAAGAAACATCATTCCAGCTTAAATCACATATTGTCCCTCACACACTGATAGTACGAAACTTCAATACTCTACTCTCGCCAGCAGACAGGTTAGCCAGACCAAAACCAAACAGAAAAATGATGGAGTTAATTGATACTATAAAACAAATTAGACCTAACACATTTACAAAACATTTCACCAAACACAAAAGAATAAATCTTCTTCTCAATACTTCATGGAAATTATCTCCAAATTTATTAATAGACTCAGGCACAATTAAGTCTCAAAAGATATAAGAAAATTGAAATTAACACCCTGCATCCTATCTGACAACCACAGAAAGTTCGTGAATTCAAGAAAACTGAACTTCTCAGTAATAAATGAAAATGGTCAAGGTAGAAATTAAAGACTTTCTAGAAGTGAGCAAGAAGGAACGAACATGGGACATGATAAAGGTTATCTAAAGGCAATTTCATAGCCTTAAGTGCCTACCTTAAAAAAAGTGAAGAGAACTCATATTGGTAACTTAACATACCTGAAAGCTCTAGAACAAAAAGAAGAAATCAAACCCCAAAATAGATGGCAAGAAATAATCAAATTTAGGACTGGAATCAACAAAATAGAAACAAACAAACAAAAACAATATATAGAATCAATGAAATACAGTTGGCTCTTTGAGAAATCCAGTAAGATTGACAAACCCTTATCCAAATTAACTAAAAGGCAGAGAGAGAAGATCCAAATTAACAAAATTAGAGATTAAATGGGGGACATAACAGACAGTAAGGAAATCCAGAGAACCATTAGGACATACATTAGAAACCTGTACTCCAAATTGAAAAGTCTAAAAGATATCAATAATTTTCTCAATACATACCACTTACCAAAATTAAATCAAGATGAGACAAGCAATTTAAACAGACCTATAAGCCCTAGTGAAATAGACGCAGTCATTAAATCTAACAACAACAAAAAAAAGCCCAAAGCCAGATGGGTTTAGTGCAGAATCTTATCAGACTTTCAAAGAAGAGCTAATGACAATGCACCTCAGAAACAAACACTGCCCAATTCGTTTTACAAAGCCAGTTACCCTGATACCCAAACCACATAAAGACCCAACAAAGAAAGAGAATTACAGACCCACTTCCCTTATGAACATAGATGCAACAACAACAAAAAAAACTCAGTAAAATACTAGCAAATCGAATATAAGCACAAATCAGAAAGATCATCATTCACCATGACCAAGTGGGCTTCATCCATGAGATGCAGGGATGGTTCATCATAGGAAAATCAGCCAATGTAACCCACCATATAAACAAACTGAAAGACAAAAACCACATAATCATCTCATTAGATGCAGAAAAGGCATTTGATAAAGTCCAACACCCCTTCATGATAAAAGCCTTGGCAGGATCAGGGATACAAGGGACACACACAAACATAATAAAGGTACTTTACAGAAATCCCATAGCCAACACCAAGTTAAATGTAGAGAAACTCAAATCAGGAACAAGGCAGATTGTCCAATTCCTCCATATCTATTCAAAATAGTACTTGAAGTCTTAACTAGAACAATAATAAACATGAAAGAGAGATCAAGGGTATAAAAATTGGAATGGAGGACCTGGGTTCAATTCCCAGCACCTACATGACAGCTCACAACTGTCTATATCTCTAGTTCCAGAGGCTCTGATACCCTCACACAGACATGCAGGCAAAACACCAATGCACATAAAGTGAAATAAAACTTTAAAGAAAACAAATCGGAAAGGAGGAAGTCAAAGTATCTTTATTGGCAGATAATATGATATGTACATATACATATGTGTGTGTGTGTGTCTGGAAAAATTTCACCGGGAAACTCCTATAGATAATAAACACTTTTAGCAAAGTAGTTAGACACGAAATTAACTCACAAAAATCAGTAGCCCTCCTATATCGAAATGACAAATATACTGAGAAAGAAATTAGGGCAACAACACCTTTCACAATAGCTTCAATTAATAAAGATATATATATATATATAATCTTTGGGTAACTCTAACCAAGTAAGTGATAAAAAACTTGTGTGACTAAAAACTTTAAGGAATAAAGGAAGATATCAGAAGGCAGAAGGATCTCCCACGCTCAGAGATCAGTAGGGTTAATATAGTCAAAATGACCATCCTACCAAAAGCAATCTACAGATTCAATGCAAGCCCCATCAAAATTCCAACACAATTCTTCACAGATCTTCAAAGGACAATTTACAGCTTCATAAGGAAACACACATAAACACAAGGGAAAAAACCCAGGAAAGCAAAAGCAATCATAAATAATAAAAGAACTGCTGGAGGGGTCACCATCTGTGATCACAAACCATACTACACAACTAGAGTAAAAAAATAAATGCATAAAAATAAAAATAAGCAGGATCGCGTTGACACAAAAGAGACACATTGATCAATGAAATAGAACTGAAGACCCAGACATAAATCTGCATACCTATGGACACCTGTTGTTTTTTTTTAAAGAAACCAGAAATGCACTGGAAAAAAAAATAAAAAAGATAGCATCTTCAACAAGCATGCAAGAGGGCAAAGGTTCCTTCATCTTGCCTCAGCTGGAGCCATCTTTGTTTAAACTGAAACTAATCCCCCACCCTCTTGCTATCTCTGCCAGGAAAAATTCTGTGGGAAAGCTCCCAACATTGTTCTAAAAACTTGGGGTCAAAATACCCTCAATAACTGCATGCTCTTGGTTCCCCTTAAACTGCTTGCTTTCCCCTGCCACTGCCAACCAGGATGTAGTTCTTCTGTGTTCTTTGTCTTTAAACTTACTTCCTGTAATATGCATTCGGGCTGCTCTGTGAGAAGTGTTTCTCTCCAGGCAGTAGCCGGACTTAATACAGACTCTCAACTCATACTTTGGTCCTGCTGATTGGTCTTTGGATTGCCATCCTACAAAAATGGAGCTGGTCAAACTGGATGGCTGAATGTAAAAAAAATGCAATTAGATCCATACATATCACCCTGCACGAAACTCAACTCTAAATGAATCAAAGACCTCAACATAAAAAACAGATATATTGTACCTGACAGAAGAGAAAGTGAGGGATAGCCTTGAACTCATTGGCACAGAAGACTTTCTAGGCAGAGCACTGTTAGCACAGGCACTAAGATAAAGAATTAATAAATGGGACCTCATGAAACTCAGAAAGAAGCTTCTGCATGACAAAGGGCACTGTCATTTGGACAAATTGACAGCCTATAAAATGGGAAAAGATTTTTTTAACCAACTACACATCGGATAAAGGGTTAATAGCCAGCATACACAGAGAACTCGAAAGACTAGATATCAAGAAGGCAAATAACCCAATTAAAAAATGGGGTACAGATCTAAACAGAAAATTTTCAACAGAGGAATCTCACATGGCTGAAAAACACTTAAAGAAATGCTCAACATCCTTAGCCATCAGGGAAATGTAAATCAAAACAACTCTGAGATTCCATCTCACACCTGTAAGAATGGCCAAGATCAAAAATAGGAGTGACAGCTCACGTTGGCAAGGATGTAGAATAAGGGGACCACTCCTTCATGGTTGATGGGAGTGCAAACTTGTACAGCCACTATGGAAATCAGTATGGTGGGTCCTTAGGAAGTTAGGAATCAATCTACCTCAAGGTGCAACTACACCACTCTTGGGCATATACCCAAAGGATACTTCATTCTACCACAGAGACACTTGCTCAGCCACGTTCAATGCTGCTTTATTCACAACAGCAGAAACTAAAAACAACCTAGTTGTCCTTCTGAAGATGGATGGATAAAGTAGTAGTGGTACATTTGCACAAGGGAACATTACTCAGCTGTTTTTTTGTTGTTTTTTTTTTAAATGAAACCATGAAATTCATGGAACTAGAAGTAATCATCCTAAGTGAGGTAACCCAGGGTCAGAAAGACAAATACGGCATGTATTCACTTATATGTGGATATTAGCTGTTGAGTCAATGATAACCAAGCTATAAACCAGAGAACCACAGAAGTTAGGTATAGAGCAATGGAATGGAGGTGAGGGGGTAGATAGATCTTCCTAGGAAAGGGAAACCGAATAGATAATTATGGTTGGACGGGGATAGACCAGTGAATGAGAGGACCAAGTTGCGGGGGGGGTTTGGGGAGACAAGGGTGGGAATATGGGGAGAGAAAGAAAAAGTATGGGCCATTTGAGGGATAGTATAGAAACCTAAGACAGTAGACACTTCCATATATATATATATATATATATATGAAAGTGATATAAAATTGCCAAATAATGAGGGACACAGGACCCCAACTGGATATCTCTTGTCACCAAATAAAGCTTCCATACCAAAATTGGGTTACATCTAATTGAGTTGTTGGCCAAAGGGGTCCCATGGGAAAACACCCCCCAAACAATGCAGGCTATTTCCAAGACTATAGGTTACTCTCCACAAGTTGACAGCAAGGCCCCATTGCTGAAGACAACACCTACACAACCCATTGAACAATGAGAACTCAAGCTGGCGTCTTATAGAGCCTTCACCCTTACATGCTAGCATCTTTGGTATAGGAAAGTACTCTGCATGTTACCAAAGGATAAACGCAACCACCAACCCAGCCACAAACCCTTTGGTCTATAATGGTGTCCCATCTGCAAGATATGCTAATGCAATGGAAGCACAAAGCTTATAGGAGTAACTATCCAATATCTGATTTGACTGACAACCACTCCAAGAAACAGAACCCATACCCCACACTTCTCGGGTGACCAAGAACCTGAGACTAGACAGCTCAGGAATCTAGGGTAAAACCAAACCTACTCTTCTACTCAAAGAACATAGCAATAAAGTGACTCCTAAGGACATTCTGCTATACTCAGAGATTAGTGCCTTGCTCACTGGTCATCAGAGAAGCTTCCTCCTGCAGCAAATGTGAACAAATAGAGAAACCCACAGCCAGACAATATACAGAGAATGAGAGATCTTGGAACATTCAGCCAGAACTGGAGTGTCCTTTGCATAGATATTATGGCTTCCAGTTTCCTGATTTGTTTATGGAATCCCTGGGAGTGTGAACTAGTGGGTCTCTGTGTCTATGTGTTTCTTGTGCCTTTTCTTGAACTCTTTTCCTTTGGTTTGTTTGTTTTGTTCTACTCTGATGTGGCAGTTTTTGTTTTATCATATTATATATTATTATACTATATTATATTTATTATATTATACTCCCTTAGAATCCTGTTTGTTTCCTCATTAGAAAACAATGACAGAAAGGAGGCGGATATGGATGGGAAGGGATGTGGGAAGGAACTGGGAGGAGTACAGGGAAGAGAAACATAATCAGGATATATTATGTGAGAAAAAAATCTATTTCCAATAAAGGGGGGATAGATTAGGCTGCCCATGTTCAGGGGCTGGAAAATGGTGTTGGCCCTCAGGGTGGTCTATGTAAGACCCTCCATTGCACTTGCATGGCCTTCTCTCAGGCATCATCAGAAAAGGGCCCACCTCTGCATCCCCAGAGCCCTGCCCAGGGCCTGACCCAGCAGCTCATGGCCTGTCTGCTGAGCAGAGCAGTTTCTACCTCCAAAGCCATGACCGGTACACTCAGCCAGCCCATCTTGATGAATAGATCCCAAGCTGGAGGGGCTTATCTCAGCATCTCCCTGGTGTCCTCCTGAAACCCACTGGCCAGAAAAATCACTCTGATGCCATCAGCAGGATGTAAAATCATTAAAAGGCATATCTGAGAAGGCAATTCTGAGAATCCATCTTCCTAGATACCTCTGAGAAAAGACAGTGTGTGCTGGCTGCACAGCCACTCCATGGCCGCCTCCATCCACACAGCCACACAGTACTGATGTCTCCACAAGGTCCCCAATCCACACCAGAACAGCAGTTCTCCGTAGTAAGCTTAGATATCTCTCTCTCTCTCTTCTCTCTCTCTCTCTCTCACACACACACACACACGTTTCTATCTCTCTCTTACATGGCACACACACATGTGTTGTGTGTACACAGCCCTGTGGCCCTCGATCAACCAGAAAGAAAAGGCTAAGAACATATAAAGTGGCTCTTGCCCCAGAAGCCTCTATTCCTTCCAGCCTGTCATCTCACCCCATCAGCAGCTACAGTCCAAGTGTTCTAGCCTGGCAGCCAACACCCTCCATCAACTAACCTCCAAGCTCAACACCTTCTTCCTAGCTGTGACATGTCCACACCAGACCACACACAAGGAGTGACGCCAGAAAGTATGTATCGCCTCTCTCATGCCATACATTGCATCATTATCCTGTTACTTACGGGAAACAGAGACCCAGAGAGTTCATGGGACCTTCACAAGATCCTATGACTCCCATGACAGGACTAATATTACACACTGTCTTCCTTTACTAAGCAGAGACCTCTGCCTACGTACTCCAGGTACACGGTGGCCTCATGTGCCTCCATCCCTGCCCAGGTGACTCCCCTTAAATACCCACTGCTCACAGTCTACCAGACCCAGCACCCTCAGCCTAGCCAGTGACCTTCAACACCACCTCTCCTGGGTGCCTGTTCTGGGGTTTCCCAGCCCCACCTGGTTATTCTCAGAATTTATTCCAGGTTGAGCCTTACAGCTCTCCTGGCTAGGGCTACCTGTTTGCAAGACTACCTGTCACTCACACTCCAAGTGCTCTGAAGGCTGCATGAAAATGGGCGAAGGCTGGACAGCAAAGTGAAGTGTATGCGGCAAGACCTTTGCACTTCTGTTTCCTGTCTAGACCTCAACTTCCCCATCTGCAAAATGGGACTAAATAGTCACACCTAGCCCACAGTGCTATTTCTAGAATAAGCAGGAGAGTGGAGGCAAACACAGTAAAGATATTGCAGGCCCAGGGTGCCTTCCCCGACCACCCATAGCTGCTGCTGTCACTGCCATTACCGTGACCACTGGAGCCTCCCTCGTCTCCCTCTCCCTCTCCCCCTTTTTCCCCCACTCACTCCTCCTGCCATGTCCAGTGCTGTCTCCCTAGGCTGGCCTTGAACTGAAACCTGAAACTTCTAGAACAGTGATCCGACGTGCGTCTTTCTTCAGTTTGTCAGGTACACCGTCACAGCAATGCAAAGGCACTTCCTCTTGTGTATGTGGTGCTGGGGACAGAGGGCGGTTGTGTATATTGGGCAAGTACTCCACCACTGGGCCATGTTTCAATCCAGCATTCACTTAGTGTGTGTCTACATGTTTGTACAGGTGCACATATATACACGTGTGCATGTAGAGTCCAGAGGTCACTGATGTCTTCTCTATGCATACATGTTTGTGCAGATGCACATATATAATCGTGTGCATATAGAGGCCAGAGGTCATTAGTGTCTTCTGTATGTGTACATGTTTGTGTAGGTGCACAGATACATATGTATGCACATGTAGGCCAGAGGTCATCAGTGTCTTCTGTATATGTACATGTTTGTGTGGGTGCACAGATACATAT
>LOJH01040156.1:0-15345 GCA_001685095.1 Ellobius talpinus | reverse complement strand
GAAGAAGAAGAAGAAGAAGAAGAAGAAGAAGAAGAAGAAGAAGAAGAAGTCTGCAATGGGCTCTGATAAGCTAGATCATGCACTAGGGACAGATCCTGGTTCTACTTTCAGGGGCCCCTCAGACTAAGCTACACAACTGTCTCCCACATGCAGAGGGCCTAGTTCAGTATGTTGGGTGCTCCACAGCTGTCAGAGCCCATTCCCATGGTAGGATGCCATGCTCAGCCTTAATGTAGGGGGGAGGGTCTTGGTCCTGCCTCAACTTAATAGTCCAGGCTTTGTTGACTCCCTATGACAGCCCTTATCCTTTAAATGGAGCAAATGGGGGTAGACTGGGAGGAGGCAAGGGAGGACCGGAGGAAGGGTGGGAGGGAGAACTATGGTTGAAATATAAAATGAAATTTAAAAAATAAAAAAAATCATTTAAAAAAGAAGTCTACAATGCCCAGAGCTCATTGCAAAAGTACCTACAATATTAAAGATCAAGCCAGTATCTTCTCTCCAAAACCCACCAGTACTGTATAAGTGTTTGCCAATGAGAATTACCTAGATAAAAAAATAAGATATAGAATTTAAAAGAACAATCACAAGTAGTCAAAGAATTCACAGCTTAGACACAAAGAAATAGCTCAATGAAATCAAGGAAAAAGGACTTAAGGAGACTAAACACCCAAGTGGTACCCAAGAAAGCACAAACATAAGGCTGATGGAAATGACGAAGACAATACAAGACTTGAGAGTGGAATTCAATAAGGAGATAGAAGCATTGAAGGACACTCTTATGAAGATGGAACTGAAAACCCCTGTAACTCAATTAGAAAACTCAAAGGAAAACTTTACAAGCAGAAGATAGAATATTGGGACTCGAAGATAAAGTAGAGGATCTGGATCAAGTAAACAAAGAACACGAATTCTTTTCTAAACATGGAAATGGAACACAAAGGAAATATGGGATGCCCATGAGGGGGGAGAAAACTTCAATTTACAGGCATAAGTGAATAAGAAGATTCTACACACAGACGAGATTTTCAATAAGATCAAAGAAAAAAATTTCCTCCGACTAAGGAAAGACACATCCACACAAATACAAGAAGCACACAGAACACCAAATACGCAAGAACAAAAAATAAAATCCCATGGCATAGCATAGTTAAAACACCAAGTTTACAGAACAAAGTGTTTTTGAAAGCTGTAAGGAAAAAAAACACACGCAAGTCTCATATAAAGGAAAACCCATCAGAAAAACAACTGATTTCTCAATGGAAACTTTGAAAGCTTGAAGAGCCTGGAGCAATGCATTCTAAATCCTAAAAGACCATGACAGCAACTTAAAATATTACACCCGGCAAAACGATCTGCCATAATGAAGGGTGAAAGAAAACTTTTCCATGACATATACAATATAAAACATTATATCCAACAAACCAAGCCTGCAGAAAATACAGGAAACATTGTTTTGGACTGCAAAGAGGAATGAGAAGAGCAGAGAGACTGTGGAAAGAAATACAAAGTCGTAATTATTAAAACACAGTTAGATCACTGAGAACATACTCAACAACACCAAAAATTAACAAGATGTTCACAATTAATACATGTGTTTCTATAGTAACTTGAAATATCAATGGCCTCAATGCTCCAATCAAAAGGAAGGCTGAATGAATCAAGAAACTTGTGTATTAATAACTATAACTTTGTGTTTATAAGAGCAAGAAAGCTGTCCCTGACCCTCAGCAGCTGCAGCACTCAGGAGAGTGACCCCTATGCCACACCTGGGCAATATAGTAGAGCTGGCCCTGAAGGTGTAGGTCTGGGAGAACCATCCCTGAGGATGTGAAAGCTGGAGAACTGGCCCTGCCTCTTGTTCAGTGCTGCAAAGGGTGAAGTAGCCAGGGCAATGCTGAAGAGCTCACCCTGGTGATGAAGACAGGGGAGAGCTGGCAGGCTGAACAATCCAGCAACTGCCCGCCCCAGATGAAGATAAGGTTATGTTGGCGCATCCCAACATCCCCATCTCTGATCTGCTGGAGCATAGGGCAAAGGTGGGTAGGGGTTGGTACTGCAGACTCAGGGCTGCAAGATCTGCACAACACAGAGCAGCAACGGGATGTCCAGGAAGGAGCCCCAGGGAAAGTTCAGTATAGACGGTATAGCAGGAACCAGAGGCATTGAACCAGACCAATGACTCTTTGCAATAAACACTTGCAAGTAGAGATATATGAATAAAATGGTTCACTGCATGACTCACTGGGTCACATCACAGCTTCCATGATGAGACAGATTTTTTTCTTCTCTTAAATTTTATTTTATTATATTTGAGGGAGTTGCAAGGGCAGAGGGCAGATACGAAGGGACAGGGAAATGAATGGGATGAAGATGCATGATGTGAAATATACAAAGAGTAATAAGAAAATTAGAAAATAAAAGAAACAATCTGCCCATATGTTATGTACAAGAGATCCATCTTCATTTTAAACATAGGCAATGCCTTACAGTAAAAGGATGGGGAAAGGGTACTCTAGCCAAATGACACCAGGAAGCAAGCAGACATTGCTATCCTAATATCTGACAAAATAGGCTTCAAACTAAAACTAATCAGAAGAGATAAGAGAGACACTTCATCCTAATCAAGAGAACAGTTAACCAAACTATCTTAAACATATATGCACAAAACTCTGGCACATGCTATTTCATAAAAGAATTTACTACTGGACTTAAAGATACAGATTAACATCAACACATTAATATTAGATGGTTTCAATGCACCACTTTCTCAAATAGACAGGTTATCTGGACAAAAGTAAACAAAGAAGCATCAGAATTAATTGACATCAATCATCAATGGACTTAACAGATAACTACAGAATATTCCACCCAAACACCAAAAATACACATTCTACTTGGCAGTACATGGAAGCTTTTCTAAAGTAGACCATATGCTGAGACACAAAGCAAACCTTTACAAATTCAAAAAGATTGAAATAACTCCTTGTATCCTATCTGAACAAAATGTAATAAATCCTAAAATGGCAGAAAAACTCTAGTAAATACCCAAACTCATGAAAATTAAATATCTCATTACTGAAGTATGAATGGGTCAAAGAAGAAATCCAAAAAGAAATAAGAAAATTCCTGGAACTAAATGAAGATGAAAAGACAACAAATTCCTTGAGACACATTGAAAGCAGTCCTACCAAGGAAACTTATATCTCTAAGGGGCTACATTAAAATCAGAAAGAGCACAAATAAATGACTTAATGATCAAAAGCTGGAAAAACAAGAACAGACTAAGTGCAAACCCAGTCAATAGCAATAAATAATAAAACTCAGAGTAAGAATCAATGAGCTAGAAACAAAGGGGAAAAAATACAAAGAATCGATGAATCTAAGAGCTGGTTCTTTGATAAGATAAACAGGACTGATAGGCCCTTGGCCCAACTAACCAGAAGAAAGAAAGAATAGTCAAATTAACAGAATCAGAAATGAATAAAAAAACATTACAAAAGAAATCAAAGAAATTCAGAATGTTAGAAGAGAATGTTTTAAAAGCCTGTACTCCATTCAACTGGAAAACCTAAAAGAAATAAATGAATTTCTTAGTTCTGTTCATAGGGCCTCAACCCTACACAAAGAACTATAGGCAACCAAGGAACACTGGGAGTGGGAGAAATAGTCTTCTTCCCCAGGGAAGAGCACACCATTGGTTATCCACCAAAAAGTCAGTCCTAAAAACATACACACAAGCAAGCTTTAAACAGACTGGACAGGTCATGCTTTGGAATATATATGTATTTGTATGTATGTGTGTACATATAATAACAATCAATGAAAAAAGGCCATGAATATGAAAGAGAGAAAGGGGCGGCTCTTACAACCTTTCCATCCCTTATTCAGGAATGTTCCTGAGCCTTAGGTGTGGGAGTTATTTTATAACACATATCCATTGGGACTGGGCTCCATAACTCTGTATTTTGATAGGATGTGGTTCTCTGAAATGATCTCTGTCTGTTGCAAAAGTTTCCATGATGAGTGGATATAATGACAAATATCTAGATTACTGTTAGGGATTATGCCGGTTTAGGAAAATGGTGGGTATCCATTCATCTTGAAGATCCATGTCGTCACTAGCCCTGGGTAGTTGGCCTCATTTCCAGTACCAGGTATGATATTCCTCTTGCTGGGTAGGCCTCAAGTCCAATAACAGCACCAATACACATGATAACATGGAAGGTGGAAGTCTCATGGGTCCCCAGCCCTATACATGAATTACAAGCAACTAAATTACAAGCTCCACTTGGTAATCCAATACCAAGTGGTCAGTCCTGAAACTATATACATACAACTCATATTGTATAATATGAGCAGATTGTACTTATATTTAGAAATGGGTGTGTGTGTTTATAACAACATTTTTAAAGAGGTTCATGAACTTGAAAGAGAGTAAGAGGGACTTCATGGGAGGGTTTGGAAAGAGGGAAGGGAGCAAGGAAAATGATATAACTACATTTTAACTTCAAAAACTTAGTTTCTTGATAAGGACCTGGAGTCTCACTAGTTCTTCCTGGCAGTCCCTTTCAGCCTTCCCTTCTAAGTCACCTCTATTCCACTGTGACTCGAACTACCAACCTGAAGAACCACTCTTCACCAGGAGCCTACAACTGCCACACCAGACTGGCACTCAGTTCAGTTCAGTCTTCATCAGAGAAGCTTCTTGCAATAGATGGTAACACAGAGACCCACAACTGGACCATGTTCAGAAAGTGAGAGAGTTTAAAGCACTCAGTCCTGCAAAGGATGTCTCATCAGATCCCTCGTCTCTGGGCTCAGGGAGCGATGTGGAAGAGGAGGTGGAAAGACTGTAGGAGACAGAAATGATAGATGGCTCCAAGGAAACACTGTCTTCTGGGCACAAGAAAACTGATGCACATATGAGCTTACAGACACTGTGGCAAAATACACAAGACCTCTATAGGTTCAGATCAGAGGGGTCCCAGCACTTACAGAGGGAAAATGAACACGGGGTTCCACCCCGAACCAAGAAGAATTGGTACCCACTAGCAAAAGGAAAATCACTTTTCTTCAGCAGAATGTCACTGGGCATATGAACTACATGCACTCCAGAGTAGGTCCCATGCCCAGCAGTAGTTGATTAATACAAAAACAGGTTCCTCATGTTTTGTAAGTGTGCTTTTTGTTTTGTTTTGGTACTTATTTTTTTGTCTTATTGGTTTTCTTTTGTTGTTGTCTGTTTTGATTTTTGGTTTTTGTTTTGAGTTTTTTGGGGGAAAGAGAGGGAGAGAGAGAACATAGAGTCATAAAGTTGGGTGAGTAGGGGTCTAGGGGTAGTTGGAGGAAGGGAAAGAATATGATAAGATACACCACATCAAAAGAACACTTTTAATAAAAAAAACTTTAAGTTTAAGTTGAAGAATGACTGAGAAAGACATATAATATTAATTTCTTGTGCTATACACACACATATATATGAACATGCATTGACATACACACGTCACACACATGTGAACACTTACATATACAGCAATACACACACAAGAAATGAAACAGGTTTTGTTCAGTCACATGGACTGCTAGGAAATTGTGGTGTTCAAAAAGGAATGCTTGTTGGATTAGGGTCCACAGTCCACAACCTCGAATTGAAAATCAACTTCTAGACTCCTTACCACATTCTCACTCTTATTACCCAGAAGAATTTAAGACAGCTCTTTAAATAAACATCATAGTCAGTTTCAAAAAATAGTAATATGAAACATGAAAACTGAGCCAAGTGGGTTGACATGGAAATAGCAATTGTGTGTACACCTTGTGTTCTGGTTCTTTCATTTTAACATTAAGGTATGTTTAAATACTGTCTAGACTTCAAGTAATAGGCAACATAAAAGTACATGAGTTGCAAGATTAATTATATGCAATTCACCCCAGTGGTATAACATTAAGACATTCTGTTCCATTAAAACAGTGGTTCTCAACCTTTCTAATGCAGCAACCCTTTAATACAGTTCCTCATGCTATGGTGACCTTCAACCATAAAAGTATTTCCATTTCTGCTTCATAACTGTAATTTTGCTGCTGTTATGAATTGTAATGTAAATAGCTGTGTTTTCTGATGGTCTTAAGTGACCCTTGTGAAAGGGTTGTTCAACCCTCAAAGGGATCGTGATCCACAGGTTGAGAAGCACTGCTTAAATGGCCATTTATATCTCAAATTGAGGATGGTTCTTTAAAAGAAAAAATAAAAAGAACAGAAGAAGCAGCAGCAGTCGCTTGGGAATCAAAGTAATAATACTATTTCTTCATCATTCTGTCTTGTTTCATGTGTTACAATGACCTTTAACCTATAGGAATTGTGGCATCTGAATTGAGCACTAAGCACTGTAAGCTGCCAAATATTTTCATCTCCACTGTCCCAATAATGTTTATCAAAGGTTGATGTGACAGAAGTGAACAATTAAGTAACAGATCTTCTCAGTGTGTGAAAAAGGACCTGGTTTGATTTGTCTGATTTGGCTGGGGGTGGGGGTAGTCTCTTTTATTTGTTCTATGAGACAGGATCTCCAGTTACATAAGTTGACCTCCAGCTTGCAATACTCCTGCCTCAGCCACCCAATTGCTAAAATCACAGGTGTGCAACACCATACCCCAGACAACCTCTATTCTTTAGAGCCAAACATATAAAATACTGAGCTGCAGTGTCCCTTTAAACATGGGCTATAGCAGCTTACCAGCCATGTGTTATGCATGCTTGTTAAATTTCTTTTCTTTCCTATTTGATAATCCATCCAATTTTACCATTTTAGAGCTGATACAGATTGGATGGGGGCTAAAGTTTTGCTACATTTCATGTTACCAGAACCAGCTGCTTTCGTTTTTATTGCAGTTGTGTTATATTTATGGGAACTGTTTCACAAAGTATTACAATGTCCTATTATTTCTTCTTCATTCAGGTTTGTAGAAGAAAAGGAGAAGAATGCAGTATAACAGAAAAACACACCAGAACAGGGCTCCAACTGAATCTTCTGGAACAGTGCTAGTAAACAGATCAAGTATTCAGAATAGATGCAGCCATGCCTTGGCCAAGACATACACAGGCAGGATCAAAACTGCCATTTAACAGTTGAGGAGGTAGCTCAGTAAGTAAAGTGTTTACTGTACAAACATAAAGACTGGAGTCTGAATCGCAAGCACCCACATAAATGTCAAGTGGGCACGGGAAACCTTCTGCAATCCCAGAGCATGAGAGACAGAGAGAGGAGACCACCACCGCCACCCTGAGCAAACTGGCTAACTACAATAGCCAAATTAGTAATCTCTGGGTTCAACTAAGAATCCCTGCTGCATAGTTAAAGGTGGGGAGCAATCAGGGAAGACATACAGTGTCAACAACTTGTGGCATGCACGTGCACCCATACACACATGTTCCAGGTTCAGTGAGAGACTCCGTCCTAAAAAATAAACCAAAGAGAGACTCTGTCCTAAAAAATAAACCAAAGAGTCATTGAGGAAGATACCCAAAACCTCCACCCTCCATGCTCATGTGCACACATGTAAAGAAATAAATTTAAAATCAATTTAGAAGTGAGAATTACATGCCTGTAATTCCAGCAAAGAGGTGGTAGAGGCTAGAAGACCAGAATACCAGGTCATCCTCAATATGTAGAGAGTTGGAGACTACCTTGGCCTACATGAAGTCCTATCTTGGAAAAACAGGGAGAGAGAGACAGCGAGAGGAGCAGTGGAAATATACTCAATATACAACACATACTTGTTGAAATATTATTTAACACAGCACCATTTACAGTGAATACACGTAATAGAAAATAAAGGGTAGGAGGCGGGGGAAGAGGTGGGGAGGGGAAGAGTAAGGAAGAAGGGAAGAAATTCAGGAGCATTGATAGAGAGCTTGAACAAATATGTGAAGTTGAATAACATCTGATTTGTGAAAGGTGGAGACAGCTCAGGGTGTAGTATCGTTCAAGACCTGTATTAGAACTTCATCATCATAAAACAAGATCTTCTTGAGGAAGCAATATGTGAAAGTTGAAACTGTATCCTAGCAAAGGGATCAGCACAAAGGAAAGAAAGGCAAGATGGCACGTGGGTAGAGGGCAAGTGTAGTTTATGGCAACATCTTTTGGCAACAAGTGAGCCAGTGTGCTGAGATGTTCCTTCTGTGTGTGTGCTCTATACCATAGGTGCAGGCTCTACAATAACCTAGGTGTGCCACCTAGGTCCCTACAAAGGAAGGGTTTATGAAAAGTAGCTCCCTGAATTAGTTACATGGACATGATTAGAAAGTAAGATGTGGGACTGGAAAGATGGCTCAGCAAAGTGCTCGTCATGCAAGCATGAGGGACTGAGTTCTATCATAGAACCAACATAGAAATCTGGGTACGGTGGCATATACCTATAATCCTAGCACTGGTGAGGTGAAAAAAGGAGGATCCCCTGGATTTGCTGGCCCACCGACCCCACTGATTCAGTGAGTTCTAGGTTCATTGAAAGATTCTTCCCCTCCCCCGTGCCAACAAAAATGTACAGTGTAATTGAAGAGAATACCTGGCGTTAACCTCCTCCACCTTCCACGCTCAAGTGTACACGTGCATACACAAACACACACATACACACGCACACTCATATAAAAAGAAAGACATAGTGGTTACCTTCAAAAAGTAAAATTAACAGTGGGAGAGGGGGCTTAGCAATTAAGAGCACTTGCTGCTTCCAGAGGACCTGAGTTTGATTCCCAGCACCCACATCAGGTAACTCATAACCACCTGTAATTCTAGACCCTGAGGAACTTGTGGATTCTAAGAGTACTAACACACAAGGCACGCACTCACACACATGCGCTCACACACATGCGCTCACACACATGCCCTCACACACATGCGCTCACACACATGCGCTCACACACATGCGCTCACACACATGCACATGCCAGCAAAAATCAAAATCTATCTTTTAAAATATAAAGCAAATTAATTAAAGGAATTCTACTTTGTCTTGATTAAACTACCAGTGATCTTTTTTATGGGAAGGCTGAGGGTTTCTCAGCCTGAAGAACATTGACATTTGGTAACCAATAAATAAGTAAATAAATCACTGTGGTCCATTTTTGTCCTAATTAGTTTAGAAATAATTGAGTTTCATTGTGACATTCTTTTGCTCAATCAAAATTTCTTTTGGTGTTTCTCTCCACAACTTCGTCCCCTTTCCTTCAGTCTTCCACCCACAGCCGAATCCTTTCTACTTCCATGTTTCATTTGACCTGTTGTCCTCCCCTCCTTTTTTTTCAACATCTCTTATTCTCCTTTTGTGGTCTCCTGCCTCATTTCATATTCAATACCCACTTTCACAACTCCTTATGTCGATAAACAGAAGCATTCAAAGTTAGGATCCACATGTGAAACAAAATATGTGACGGTTGCCTCTCTGAGACTGGGTCACCTCACTTACCTCATTGCTTTCTAATCCCATCCCATCCCCTCCCGCAAAGCTGAGGGAAAAGTCTACTGTGTATGTGGACCCCATTTTCATTTTCCATTGTTTTGTTGATGGGCAGCTAGGCTGTTTCCATTCCCTGGCTATTGTGACTAGATCATCAGCAAACACGGATGTGCAAGCATATAGGGCAGTATCCCTTGTAGTAGGAGCTATCCTGTGCGTCATGAGGTCCTTGGTGTAAGAAACAAATCACTGTAGCCCATTTTCAGTATAAGGCACACTTAGAGCTCATAACAGAATTAGAGAAGGAGGAGGCACTAAGCCCTTGTCTTCTCTGTGTGACAGCTGGCCCTACATGTCTAGATGCTCTCAGCTCATCCTAGGATTGAAGTTGCACACACAAGGAAAAATAGCACTTTCCTAAAGAACTCAGCCAATGAAAAACAAAAGGGGACAAAGAAATGCCATTAGAAGTATCAAAACCATTTTTTGTGCCAAATGAGTGTGACATACTTCTTTTTGATGCTTTTTTTTGCTTTTGTCCAAGCTAACTCCAGACAGACTTCTGCAGAAACAAATATCAATCCATCTCACTTTCAGTACTTGGATTCTCCAGTACTCTTACTATGCAGTAAGGACCATTGTTTTTTACAGCAACAGACCCGACTCTAAGATGCCAGGAGCATCCCACCCTTCTCCTCTTGACAACCTAAGCAATACTCCATTTGGAGATGCCCTAGTGTCAGGGGAAAATATTATCAATTCCCAACTGCCCCAGTGGTATTCATAGACTTAAATAACTCCATTCTTAGGAGCCACAAGGAGCCTGGGTATACATGGTATGAGTGAACAATTTAAGTACTCAAAACCATTGCCTATTTTCTTTTCACCTTGGCTATCTCCTACACAAATTAAGAAAACAGCATTACAGTTATGACCCTACTCAACCTATCTCTCCAAACTGAAGCTGACTGCAGTTGAAACCACATCACCACATCCAGACACCCACGCTCATCATGGGGCTCTTAGGCTCTGTCAGTGATTTCTTAAACTGGAACAGTATCAAAGCTAATGAAAGAGGCATCATTTTCAAGTTTTGCTAAGATAGTCATTTAGCAAATTAAGTGTTCTTTAAAACTTCTTTAGATGTACTAGCTAAAATTAGAAATTATTTACATGGCAGGCAATAGAGACATTAAAATTAATTGAACTCACTTAATTAACGTGGGACCATGAACCATCACTAAAAATATTATGTATTGAATGCACTCTTGTTTAGACAAGGTCTCATGTAAAGCATTCTAGCCCCTGGATGACAAGTATTTCTGATCTTGCATTAATTATAACAACAATTAATGAGAGAAAGAGGTCATGAATTTGAAAGAGAAGAAGGAGGAGTATGAAGGAAAGTTTGGAGGGAGGGAAGGGAAGGGAGAGATGTTATAATTATATTATCTCAATTTCTTAATAAAAGAGAGAGAAGGTGTGTGTGTGTGTGTGTGTGTGTGTGTGTAGAACATACCAAACTGAGTGGCTAACCTGAGAGACTTGGGAGCTTGACAAGGAAGTTGTAGTTAAGACGTATGGGACATGCAAGGATGGCAGAGGGCAAAAGAGAACATGGAAGAATTCTGCAGGATGCACAAAGTTCCTCTGAGAGGCTCCAGCAGATGGCGGTAAAGGTCAAATTAGGTATGCAAATTAGGTTGGGTTCACCACAACAAGGGCACAATTTCTTGTTGTCCTTCAGAAGACCGGTGAACTGTAGCAGTATCCCTATACCTAAGCCAGAAAATCAGAAAATAACTTGAACTGAAGATGAAAATTCATTTCATTCCTCTGAGGGGTGGGGGTGATGGTTAATCTCAGCTGTCAACTCGATGAGCTGTACAATCACCTGAGACGTGTGTCTCTGGCAATATCTGTGGAGGCATAGCTCGATTGTATTAGCTGACATGGAAAGACTATCTTAGCTGTGAGCAGAACCATACCCTGAGTAAGACGATCAGGACACAACATGACAGAAAGTGAGCTGAGCAGCAAGCATTCATTACTCTGTTTTCTGACAGTGGGTGTCATGTGACCAGTTTACCTTGACTTCCTCACTGTGATGGACTGAACATTGGAACTACATGTCAGAAAAAAAAAAACCTTTCTCCCTTAAGTTGTTTTTTGTTAGGGTATTTTCTCATAGCAACTGGAGAAGAAACAAAGTTGTCAAGGAGGAACATTTTGCCATGAGTCCTTATGAGGGGTGCTTCAGAAAATGTTGTAAATACATGATCACTTTTCTGGTTCGTTTTTATGTAAACAGAACACAGTGAGAGTCATTTGGGGAAGAGGGATTTGGGAAGAGAAAATGCCAGGAAGTGTAAGATGAAATAAGGCCTTTTCTCCTTAAGTTGCTTTTGGTCATGGTGTTTTATCACAGCAATAGAAACCATAAGACAACCACTATTGTTTTGGTCCCATTGTGTGGAAGCAAGATAGAATGCATCAAAAGGACAGGTCATGAGTCTTGGTGTTTCTGGTCTTCACCTCAGGTACATGTATACAAATAAGCTTTAGGCACCCAGTGGAAAGTTTCAGAGCAAGGATGTCTTACCCACAAAGGCAAATGCTGTCTACATAAATAAGCAGAACTCTGGCAGTGCAAAACCAAGGGATTCAAGAGACCCCTGACCTTCTCTAGTCACTAGCCTAACCAGCTTCACTTGGCTTGTGCTGCTTATCAGTGAAATCAAGGTTTGGGGTAGCTAAATACCACCTCTTCCGGGCTAGAGAAATGGATCAGCAGTTAAGAGCAGTCACTGCTGTTCCAGACGACCAGAGTTCAGTTTCTAGCATCCATGCCAGGTGGCTCAGAGATGTCTCCAACTCTAGCTCCAGGGGATCCAATGACTCTGACCTCCATGGGCATCCACACTCATGGGCACATATCCACATGCAGATGCATAATTAAAAATAACAAATACTTTTAAAAGATAAAAATTAAGTCTTAAGATCCTGTCAGTTCTTTACCACATAGACCACACCTCTATCTGTGTGAGTCCTGGTAGGTAGGAACAGATTCAAAATTTCAGCTCTTCAGCTCACTGACGTTCCAAAGTGTCCTCCCAAAAGGCGAGCACAAACTCAAGCCAATGCTTGCTTGATTGCCAACTTGACAAGAGCTACAATCACTATGGAAATAAACTTCTGGGTGTGTTGGTGAATGATTATCTAGGTTAGGTTAATCAAGGTTGGAAGATCCTCCATAAATGTGGGTAGCATCATTCTATGGTCTGAGGCTATGGACTGTGGGGAAAAGAAAAAGTGAGCTGGGTACCAGCAACAATATAACCAGCCACCTCAAGCCCCTGTCACTATGACTTCCTATCATGATCGCACCCTGGAGCCTTGGGGTAAAATAAATTCTTCTTTCCATAAGAAGCTTTTGCCAAGTGTTTTGATGCAGCAACAAGAGAAGTAAGTAACTAAGACAAATATGTTTTTTCACATCGAAGACAAAGATAGTAGGAAACATGGGGCTCAATGATGCTTGGTTTGGCTACCATGGCCTCTAGGGTCAGTCAGGGCTGGGTTTCATTTCTTCCCCACAGAAGAAAAGAGGCTTTTATTTTTAGTTCTGAATCCCATTTGGCTGGATGAGAACTCCAGTTTGATAGCTTTTATTCTTCCCACGACTTGATTTCTTAAAAGCAAGCCAGTTTGCATCTCATTTGGGAGCTGCTTTTACACAGATCAAAGATAATGACATTCTCAGCCAGTGAAAGACACCATTTGCCAGCTCTTTTTCTAAGACAATTTGTTGGAGCAGATTTTAGGGGAGGCTGGGAAGTGGGGGAAGTACTCCAACTTGCGTTGCTGTGGAAACTTCTGCAGAAGCGAAGAGGGTACTTGTTCAGCTCCTGAGAGAGTGAGATTGTACTTCTTAAAATATCATTCATTTCCACGGTGCAAAGATGCAATTAGCCCTGTCTGTAGAGGAGGAGGGTTTTCTTTTATCTCCTTTTGGGGCTAGAAGGTCAGGCTGAGATAGAGTCTTTTCATTCGCATAATCACAGTGGAGTCTGAAGAGCTATTCTGGGAGCACCTGGAGGGAGTGAAATATGGGTGGCATGAGGTGCCCTACCCCAAAGAAAATGCTATTGGCATTCAACTGAAGACAACCATTTGGAGCTAAGGTTGTCATTGTAAAACAATCCTTGCCACATAGCCAAAAAAATTGCTACACTTGGTGAGAGCCATTGTTTCCTTGGAACAGTTTGAAGTCCTTGAGCAATTAATGAAGTCTTGCAGTTTTGGTTTCTAACCCATGCCAGGCCCAAAATAGGGACAGAACATCCATTATCTACAGGGCACTGTTGAATGCCATATAGATAGCCAGAATAATGGATGCTCCCAACAACAGACATGGCAAGCGTAAGGAAATGTACCCTCAAATGGAAAAATGTTAAAAGCATATCCTGAAGCTGGGTGTGATAATAAACACCTGTGATCCCGGCACCCAGAAAGCTAAGGCAAAAGGATAGTGATTTCACAGCCAGCCTGGAATACACACTAAGTCGGCATTCTAGATTAACTGACAAGATCCTGTGTCTCAAAAAAATAAAAAAAGGCACTGAAAATGTAGTCTTCTACTGATTTCAACCTTTCTGCATTTATGAGGAGACCTTCTAATTGCACTTCATCCTTCTCATTCCCATGGGACTCAAAGCCTTTGGGTTTGTGCTGTCAAATATCTTAAGAGAGTTCTTTTTGACTATCTCTCCTGATACATAAACACACACACACACACACACACACATACCATCTGACATGGTGTTCAAAAGATTTATCAATTCCCAGGGTTCTCTTGCTCTTCCTCATGGTTTGTCTTAAGTTGTGAGCTCACACCTACTGCTCCAGTGTTGTAGCTGCCCCCACACTCCTCACAAGGTCATGGGCTCTAACCCTCTTAAACTGTATTCCCCCAAATAAATTCTTTCTTCTGTAAGTTGCCTTGGGCATGGTGTTTTATCACACCAATAGAAAAGTCATAAAGGCAGAAGTTAGTACCAGAGAGTGGGTTGATGTTGTCACGGGCCTGACCATGCATTTTTGGAAGAATGTAGAAAACTTTGGGACTTTGGACTAGGAAAGTGGCTGAAAGCACTGTGAGCAGGGCTCAATGGCTCCTCCTAGTAGGACCTTGGAAGACAGTACTGCTGAGAGCAATGTGNAATGTGGACTATGGAGACCCTAGCCTAAGATGTTTCACAGAGGAACAATATTAGCAACTGAGCTAGAGACCAATCTTGTGATATTTTGGCAAAGAATGTGACTGCCTTTTTTTCTCATGTCCTAAGACATGCCTGAGATTAGACTGAAAAGTAATGAACTAATTTATTTGGGAGAGGAGATTCTAAGACAGCCTAATATTGACTTTGTCATGTGGTTATTAGCAATCAATAATAGACAGGTCTGTAATGGAAAAGAGCAAGTTGAACAAAAAGAAATGCAAAAATATGGTTTTAGGAGAAAAATAGCACCAGGAAACTTAACACTGAAGTCAAGACTTGTTCTTAGAGATGAGAAAATTAAAGAGAGGTCTGATTTTAAGAATAAAAGGAGGGGAGCCCTCAGGTCAAGACCCTATCCAACAAAGCTTCTAATTTGTAGAAAAAAGAAAGACCTGAGGCATTTCCTACTCCTAATTTGACACAATAAAGGAAAGCTTCTGCAAATGTAGGGGGCCAACACACCACCAAAAGCAGTCATCCAAACTTGGCAGTGCCACCCAACTACATGATTGCAGCTTTAAAGTCATGAAGGATACACAAGAAAAAAGGTTGTGAGGGCTGGAGAGATGGCTCAGTGGTTAAGAGCATTGCCTGCTCTTCC
>LOJH01040155.1:0-10738 GCA_001685095.1 Ellobius talpinus | reverse complement strand
GTGTGTGTGTGTGTGTGTGTGTGTGTGTGTGTGTGTGTGTGTGTGTGTATGCAAGCAAGTGGGTAGGTATGTAGCTATTTTTATATAGTGCTGTGTAGCCCAAGCTGACCTCGAACTTGCGATCTTCCTACTTCTGCCTCCTGAGTGCTGGCTTAGTTTTTTCTCTTATTATAAAAAGGAAACTATCTGTAGCAAGAAAAGTTTCCACAACAGAACATGAAGACATCAATTTGAAGTTCTGGGAATATTTTCATAAAGAGAGCAGAATAACCATTTGTGCTTTTTCTGCCTTATATTTCTCAAATGGCTCTTTAAGCAACCCACTTCTTGAGATCTGAAGGGCCCTTAACAGACCCAAAAGATTCTGCCAGAATGTATCAAATCACACACAGTGGGGCTGTATGGAGTCTGGCCTACACCGACAGCTTCTTACCCCAGTGCACAGTTCAAAGCCCCAAGACCCTACAATGCAATGAAAATAACCTCTCTCCAGCATCTACAAAACCGTAAGATAAAACACAAACCCGAAGTGAGGATTTTAGGACTTATGGCCAAAATAGCCTTCAGTATCAACCTGGCACTAAAAGAAACTCAGTCTGTAGATCCATATAGAAATACACCCAGTGCATGGTGTCCACTGATACTGGTTCCCTCCTTGTCTCTTCTTGGTCAACTATAGCTCTTCTGAGTATCTGTTCATTTATAGATAAACATGTTCTGCATGTTCATTTATAGATAAACATTTACATCCACATGTGTATATGCTAAGTTCACTGATCCATAACTTCACACAAGAAAATGAACACAGAATCACAGGGTTAGGACATGAGAGAAAAGTAGATTAACCCGTAAGGAAGTAGAAACTGGCTTATTTCATAAAGAAAATGGACACATAAACACAGATAGCGTGAACATATACAAATATATGTCACTACAACATGCACAATAGTACTTTTTTTTGGTTTTTTGAGACAGGGTTTCTTAGTAGCTTTGGAGCCTGTCCTGGAACTAGATGTTGTAGACCAGGTTAGCCTCGAACTCACAGTGATCCACCTGCCTCTGCCTTCCAAGTGCTGGGATTAAAGGCATGCACCACCACCACCCATCAAATAGTACTTTTTAAATATGACATTTCATGTGTACCAGAAAAAAATAGAGCCTTTATGAGCCCACCCAGCTTGAAAGACAAGTCCAGGCAAAGTCCATCTGGCCCGCTCTAGCCCACTCTCCTTCCGCTTTCCAGCAACCATCTTGAAATTAGGGATTGTTTCCTTCCCCATTCTCTTCTTTCTCTTTATAGCTTATGCGCATATGCAATAGTTTGCCTTATTTTGCATTCTGTGAAAATTAAATCTGTTTGTAGCTTCCTTTTTTCAATGTCATGCCTTTGAGATGCACATCATATATACACACTTGTATTTAATTCATTTTCTTGACCTGTACAGCAATCCATTTATACAGTTTAAGATGAGGTATAGCTACACATCTATCTGCCAGCTGAGTTATGTCCTTCTGCTACAAATTCTCATGTGCTGGTCTACTGGTCAATAGTAGTGACAAGACGATGCAAATCATTTTCCAAACTTGTTACACGATGCTCTTCCCTCAGCCACCATTGAATTCATGTCACAATCTTGGCAATGTCAGACTTTTCAATTTCTACCAATCTACTAATACTCGGAATTGTGGTTTCCCTTTCCTGCATTTTTGTTGGCTTTCTTAACTGCCTTACTTTCAAATGAACATATACAGGAAATAAAAGGGGGATAGCATTTTGATATAGAGAAAGAGTGGTGGGGACAATCTTTAAAAAGAAACCTTTTCCACGTTCCCTGCAGTTTTCCTCCAGAGAGAAACATCTTACCTTCTTTTCTTGAGATGACCCTGCTCCTTCTCAAGTTCATGGAGACCCAAAGGAAGGTTCAACTGAGAAGCACAGGAGCTGGCGGGTGACACGCAGGGCTGCAGGGCTGCAGTGCTTGCCTGCCCCACACTGTCCTCACCCAGTGGATGCCCACAGGGACTGGAGTCAGGAGGAGGGATGTGTCTGCAAGCCTGAAGCCCCAGAGTGGACCTCATGGATTCGGGACTCATATGGGCCGAGAGTCCCTCTATGTTGATATAGTTGATGTCCAAATCGCCAACCTGGACATTGAAAGAGAACATTGTGCCAAATGAAAGCAGAAAAAGAGTGGTTTGATTAAAATCAACAAAACCACAAGAGTTAAAAAAAAAATCTCCACCACATTTATTTTTTTCTTCTAATTTGTGCTTTATGTAACCAGAGAATTCCGATATGTTTGTGTTCGTGTGATCTATCCCATGATCCTCTATCACTTTCCCATAATTCTCAAAAAAATAAAAAATGCCTCCTAGCCTGTGACCTAAGCAGAACCTGGCTGTCCTTTTAACACTTTATGAACCACTACCTCAAAATCAGGGGCATATGTTGTTAAACACCTGAGAAAACACCAAAGAGTATGAGCTTTATTCAAAACACAGTTCATAAGAATCGTCCCAGTGGGTACAGAAGTCTGAGGTTCCCTAATAAACATCACTAATGACTCAAACTACATAAAGCACATTGTATAACCAGAAGATTTTTTAATGCACAAACCTCAAGTTACCTGCAAATAAAATAAGCATGAAAGCCAACAAGCAACACTGTATTCATAGCAGAGCACTCATCAGAGAGTAGGAAAGGCCTGGGAAGAAACAGTGAAGAAAGAGCAGGAAGTCAGAGGGGAACCTGAAACCTATCATAGACAGAAGTCCCCGCTGCGCACATGGAAGAGAGCTCTGGCTGATCGGAACACTTGCTCTGAGACACGGGCTTACATGTGATTGTGAATTAGGGGTGGCTGCCCAAAGGCATCCTTTCTCAGGAACAGACAGTGAAAAGGAAGAGAGCCACGCCCCTGTAGATGGGTCTGGAGGCTGCAGGAGGAGCTCTGTGGTGAGAGCAGCCTTGCAAATGCAAAGCTCTGGATTCCATTCCTAGTGCCAAAGAGTGGAGGGATAAAGGGGGAGGGAAAGGCAGAGTGAGTGGGATTGTTGGGGTCCTAGGTCATCAACCATCATCTTAATAATCTACTTCGACAAAAACCAATACAATTGCTCCAGGCAGCAAATGGGACGCTACGAGTAACAGGAGGGGCTAGGGGAATACCTCAGTTGGTAAAGTGCTGGGGACCCCATAGAAAAGCCAGGCATGGTAGTGTGTATCTGTGACCCCAACAGCAGGAGGAAAGGGATGAAGGACGCCTATAGCTTGCTGGCCAGCCAGCCAGGCTAGCCAAGTTTGTCTTAACTGTACAAACTCAGCGATCCTTTACTATGCTTACTGAATTGGGCTGTCTGCTTTCTCCTTGTCTTGTTTGTTTCATCTTATTAAAGCAGCATTTCTCTCACCTAATGTAGTCATAAGCGAAAATTATAACCTATGTTCATCTTTGAGGATTTTTTCAATTTCAGTTCATTTTTTGAATATTATAATAACAATTTCCCCACATAGAGTTGAAACATTCACAATAGTTGGGGGAAAAAGTAGGATCAATAATCTGTCCAGTGAGGCTTAGAACAAGATGGAATAAAAACTCAAAAAGTCCACTGAAATTATGGAGATAATGTAAAAAAAAATCTCATTAAGACAAATACCTGTACTGAAAACAATAAAACATTGTTGAAAGAATTTCGAAAAGTCACAGAGAAACACAAAGATAGCCTATGTTCGCCGGGAAAAAGAACTGGTGTCCTCTGACCTCCACATTTGCANTGTGGTTTATGCACACACACACACACACACACACACACACACACACACACTCAGCGATAACAATTCATTTTTAAATGAGCAAAGGGCTTAAACAGACATTTTCCCAAAGAAATGGGCACCGTGCACATGAAAAGATGTCCAGTGACACCAGTGCACAGCAAAGTGTCTGTCATGTTACAGCTTTCTGTCACAGGAAGGCAGCAGAAGAGAAGGAGCTAGGAGCTAGAGAAGGAAGCCCCAGCAAGCTGCTGACAGATGTCAATTAGCACACTCATCATTGAAAACAACAGAGATTCTTCAAAAAAAAATCAAAACACAACCACCATACAATCCAGAAACCCCGTTCTGGGTATATCCGGGGAAATCCAACCGTGCTCCTTAAGAACTGTCTCTGCTCAGCTCCCATGGCATAGAAGCATCATTCGCCCTTCACAATTCACATGCATCTCAACACATCACCCTGTAGACTTCAGCACATATTACCTTGTCAACGATCCCCGTAAAGGGCTAGAAAATAAATCTTATACGTCATCACGGATATAATAAACCTGACATGTAAATACCCGGTTATAAGACACACAGGCTGATCATCCTGAACCTGAAGGACTGACGCTGTACTCCAACCTAGACTTCTGTACCTATGGCTCACATTCAGATGCCTTATGCCAAGACAGTCACACTGGCTACTTACAGTTGGTATCAACTCTGATTTATTGGTTTCTCCATCATTTTGTGATTCACCCCAGCCCTCTGCAATTTATAGTATGCATTTATTGCAACCCTGCTTCATGACACTAAAGCAGAGGAGTGGAGCACTCAACTACAGGTTGAAACAGAGATCTACTAGACAAGAAAATGGGAAAACACCTTAATGTCCATTTAGTGTATGTGCACGTGTGAATGTGTATGTATGTGTGCAAGTGTGTATGTGTACATGTGTACATGTGTGTATGGCATGTCTATAAGGAGATTACTTTTCAAGATAGCAGGAATCTCATATTATCAAAATTATCCAAGAAAATTCCATAAAATTCTGCCAAATTAGGATGTGAAAAAACATTCACATTTATAAGAATATTTAAATTTGCAAATACAGAGAAAGCTTCAAGATGACTGAGTTGAAGAACCAAACCAAAGCTGAGTAGAGCTGATGCAACTAAGCTCTGCTCTGAGCTCATGGACACAAGTCTCTAAATTGGGAGAGGAGTGGAGATATTCTAAACGGTCCAGCTTCCCTGTGACTAGGCACTGAACTCTTAACACATCAAAGTTCTACAATCTCAATACACACCGGCTCGCATGTTACAAGGATGAAAGATGATCACATCAGATGGGCTGGGATCAGGTATCTACCTACTCATTTCTGCCTGGTAGATTTAAACACATATTTTGCCACATACACAGATGCAGCACTTATTGAAAAGCTCTATGAATGATACTGGCCACTCACTGCCATTTGCTGTATGGCTGCACCAAAGAGCTTTCTCATTCCTCCTGGCTATACTCAAGATCCTTCCCTTTCAGTGCTTCTTCGTGGAGTGAGGTACTCTGTGCACCATGGAAGAATCCTAGTTAAAGCTTAGGGGTGGGGCTTAAGCTAGAATTCTCAATGATCACAAGAAAACTCTATCATCTATCTATCTACCTACCTATCTATCTGTCTGTCTGTCTATCTATCTATCTATCTATCTATCTATCTATTATCTATGTATCTATCTATCCATCCATCCATCCATCCATCCATCCATCTATCCATCTATCTACCTATCGCTCATTTTGGGAAGTGGTTCATATACCCCTGGTCACTTCAGCATGCCTTACCTGATCAATCACCATGCAGTTAGCATAGACTTCATCGCCCCCATTCAGCACATCAGAGAGCTGGCCCGCAGCAAGGGACGTTGGGGCATGCTTGGACTTTTTGAAGCCATCAAAGGAGTGATCTAGAAGAAACGAACAGGATTAGGAAATGATCAAGTGTGAGCAATTTCTCTTACAACCAAGCCTTGCCTGCTTAGTCAAAAAACAAAAAACAAAACAACAAAAATGCATTTTAACATGGCATTTTCTCTCTTCATATGTTAAGAGCTATAGTGCAAATACTGTCTCTTCTATGCCTAGATCTTTTCTGTTCTCTAAAACTTGAATAGTTCTAGACAGATAAATATTAGCCCATTGCAAGCATAGACTCCCCCTTCATGGGAGACCTTTAAATTCTCACACATTAACCTCCACACCATCTCCTTTATAATAACATGAAATAATTGTTAGCATCACACTTCTCAAGTATGTGATGGGGTTAGACTGAGTTACTAATGATCCAAAGACAGCACGGAGCCCAGCAGTGGTGGCTCTGGATCATTCACAAGCCCTCACAGGGGGCTCTTTCCTTCATTTTAAATTTTAAAATGGCTTTTGCTTCCGTGGTCTCTTCTTTGGTCTCAGCTTTGCTTTCAGATAGCAAAAGCTGCTCAGAATGGGGTCCTGGACAGTTGAGATGCTACTGTATCTGCAGGGAGTGCAGAGTTGTAGGCAATAAAGCCTGTGCAAGCCAGAGGCCTGGCTCCCTGTGCCCGGTCTGTTTACTCAATCTCCAGACACCTCCGTGGAGTCCTCCCGTCTATAAAGGCAGAGCAGCACCACTCTTGGCTTTGTGCGCTTATGTCAGTGAAACATGCCTGGACGCCTACAGCAGCTGACAGTAAGTGCTCCATTAACATGATATGTGGCTGGTATTAATGTTTGCTGTCATTATTAAGATCTTTAATTATGATCAGTATGAAGTACAAGGATAATAAAATGAGCCACTGTATTGCATCTGTAAGTGACTTTAATAGGGTAGATTTATGGTATATCTCTACACACAGTGCTACCTAGCAAGTTTTCTTGAATGAATACAAAATGGAGAGAAATGGATTGGGTGTGGTGATGCACACCTTCACACCCAGCAGGGTGGCAGACGCAGGCGGGTCTCTGTGAATTTGAGACCAGCCCGGTCTACATAGCAAGTTTTAGGCCAGCCAGGGATACATAATAAGACCCTGTCTTAAAAACAAAACAAGGAGACAGTACTGTCCCAGGGCCATTAGAATTAGCTTGCATCCCACTGCCTGGCTTAGCTCTATCATAGGTAAAATCAGGTTGTGAATTACTACTCATGACTACTAGGTTGATGGTCTACATTTTAAAATTCTATTTTTCCACAGAAAGTTCTGGAGGACGTAAAAGATATAAAGACATATGAATTGAATAAAACAAATGGCCCTGGCTTCAGATCACAAATCTAGATCTACTTTCCCAGAACACCAAAATTGAGTTTTATTTAGTTTCTTAAGAAAATATACAAAATAGAAGAAAGTATTTTCTTATAACCATAATTGATTATTTCATTAATGTATTTAACTAGCTAGCAATGTGATACACACAAAGCCCACAGGCACTTCACAAGTACGACTTTTATGATCAATGGCTATACACATTCATTCTAATTACGCAGAAGCACAGAAGAGGCTCCATGAGTTATATATCAATGATGCAGCAACATACTTCCAATGCTCATTTGTCACTTGGAGACTGTTTGAAAGCAGTCACAAATAATACAACATGGCCTTGGGGCATGGGATTAATCCAGCGGGCTGTTTTACAGTGCTTTGCTTATACAGACATGAAACACCTGGCATTTCTGCCTTCACACTTAGAGGCCATTCACCTCTTTTCTGGGGGCTGCCCTATTAAGACTTCATTCATAACTGGATCAACCTAAGAAGACAACAAGCAATGAATAGATTTAATTGGAAAGATACAGAATCAAAGTGAAAGTTCGCCCCAAATTGAGGGGCTTAGATGAATATGTTGCTCTGTCACCAACAGTTTGGTTTTTTTTTTCTGTGTGCCTGTATTCACACACACATATATAAGTGCCTGCGGAGGCCTGAGGAGGCCTGAGAAGGACATCAGATCCCCTGGGAGTCAGAGGTGGTGGTTACCCTCCAGGAGAGGGTGCTGGAACCAAACTCTGACCCTCTGAAATAGCAAGCCTGTCTCCAGTCCCCGAGAGCTTTGTTCTTAATGACCAAGAACACTGTGTTCAGAATGCCGACCACTTGCTCCAGCAATGAGCAGGACCAGAAACTACTGCTGTTTTCCAGCATACAGGTAGGCTGGACTTTGTCCATTATAAACCTGTGCCTTCCGAGTCATGTCAGGAAACTGTGCCCATGTCACAAAACAAACTACAAGATGGCTGAGTTTGGAGACTTAGAGTCTAATTTGTTTTCTGAATTACTAATTTGATTAGGGCTTAGAAAGTGATTTGATTGAGTTACAAAGGCAAGACTAAGAATGATCCCTTAGCAGTAATTTAAAATAGTCAAAGCTCTGAAAATCTTTTTTTTTCTTTATACATTTGCTTCACAAATATATTTAGTGGCTAAATCTAACTCAAACTCAGGTAAAGTCTTTATTTCCCCCACTTAAGGTCAACATTCAGACATTTGCCACAGAGACACTACTAGTCTAGGTGACTGTGGTGCCCCAGGGTCTCCTACAAGAGTCACAATTCACAAAGTGCAAGCCCCACGCCAAAAAGACAACCCCTAAATACAGCTGATCCCAGATTCACGAAGAAGAGACTGTGAGTCTCTACAACAGTAGCAACAAGCGATACTGGACCAAAACATCTCAAACCGTTACCATTCCTCTCTTAATTTCCCATTTTTCTACAGCAACACAACATCTACATTGCACGTTTTTTAGTATTTCCATCAGATTCATACACTTTTTAAATGACATTGTTTTAAAGAAATACCTTATCCCCAGTATAAACAGAAAGCCAGTCTTTCCTGACAAAAATAGAAAGGAATGAACCAGCTAAAAGGCTACAGAAGTGAAGCAATACAGTAAATTCCAAGTATAGCTATCTACTCAAGCTGGGAGCCTGCCTGTCTTCTCTGTTAAATACACAGAGATTCCAGAATCCCAAAGAAGCACTAATGATGTGATGTATCCGACTAAAAGTCTCTTCTTTACGGACAGACCGAAAGACTGTGGAAGCCTGAGGTAGCTCAATCACTAAACCACTTGCCACCCAAGCATTAGTATCAGAACCCAGGTGGGGATAGGAGATTAAAAAAAAAAGCTGTGCATGGTAACACATGCATGTAATTGCAGTGCTGGGGGGGGGCACATCCCTAGAGCTTACTAAGCAGCCAACCAAACTACTTAGTGAGTCCCATACGAATCAGAGAGCTCTCTCAAGTAAAAACCAAGGTGGCCAGCACTCGAGGAAGGACACCGAGGTTGTACTCTGGCTTCCACAAGGGCAGGAATACATGTGCGCATGCACACACACACACACACACACACACACACACACACAGAGCAATACACAGAGCAACTTGCAAAAGCAATACCGAATCACTACAGGTTGACTGTGAAATGGCCCCTACAAGCTCATATGCTTGACCACTTGGTCCCCACCTTGAGGTACTGTTCTAGAAGGCTGTGGGGCCCAGCTGACAGACTCTGACAGACAATGAAGGCTGTCCCCATGAGAGAAGTCACAGCTACAAGCTCCCATCCACATCCACTGAGCCTCTCTGCCACACCTTCTCTCCCACAAAACTCTGATCCGAATAAACCTCCTGCCCTGAAATGCTGCTGTCACTCTGTGCGTCACAGAGAGGAGACGCTCGAAACCTACCTGACTATGTAGTTAGGTGTGAGTGGCTCAGTGTGGGAGTGACCTGGTGTGACCCAGTACGAAGCTAGCCACCTCCCAGACCTTGTCATTGCTCTTTCACCCCAAGGATGACCTATTGTGACAGGGTCTCTCCAGACCCCAGGGTTGGGCTTTAATATTTATGTGTAGTGGTGATTTTTAAAAATACTTGGGGCCAGTCAAGTGGTTCAGGGGGTAAAAGGACAAGCCTGGTGAGTCCCCACCCCCAGGACCCATGTGAAGCAGGAAAAAACCAACCCCACAAAGTTGTTTTCTGACTTACACATTCCATGGACACACACAATAAATAAAACAAACAGCAAGCAAACAATTGCATGTAGCTGTAATGGCACATGTTTAAAAACAACCCAAGTCTGTTGTGGCAGCACACTCCTATAATCCCAGCACTTAGGAGGTAGAGCCAAGAAGATCAGGAGTTCACATTCACCTTTGGCTAGACAACACATTTAAGGCCAGTCTGGGCTACACGAGACTCAGTCTCATAAAAGCAAAACAAGACGACAACCAAACCCAAGGCAACTGGAACACACCAAACATTGCATGTGCTGCATAAAAACCATGGAAAATTCTGCTTTTATCTCACTTCCAATAGGATTTCTCTCCCATGACTCAAGAAAGAACATTTCTAAATCTGAGGGATTATTATAACTGCTAAGCAGAATCAGTCAGAGATGCTGCTGCGTCCCCAGAACAGCGGGGGCGGCTCAGGAATGAGAGGATATGACAAGACAGAGTGGAGGGGGGTCAGCTTCTTCCTGAGGATCCTACAGGATCAACAACTGCTCAGGGGATCCCGGGTCCTCCTTCAGTTATTATCCTCGCTACTGGGTAGCTCCACTGGGGCTCCTAAACCACAGATTCCCATCAGTACTTCCTAGCTATGCCAGATGCTCTAGTGGCAGGAGATAACAAGGGAGATATTTTTGTCCTGGGAAGAGGGCCCTTTGGCACCAAGAAGGGAGGGAGGAGGAGGCTGAAGGGCCTCGCTTCTCTCAGAGATGCTACAAATCTGACAGGGAATGGTTACCAACATAGAACAGCCTGGATGTCTACAAGCTGACTTCTGACGAAAACCAGCTTGCCTTCTGGAAGGCCAGGCCTGGTAGCTAAAGGAAAGTGTAGCCGATTTGCCTAGTTATGTAAGAGAAACACACCCAGACATAAACAAACCTGTGGCCAGCTTCCTCCAAAGCTGCTGCCTGGCTTGCTCTCGCCCACTTCCT
>LOJH01040154.1:3238-14683 GCA_001685095.1 Ellobius talpinus | reverse complement strand
CTTTGCTGGAGAGGATGTGGAGTAAGAGGAACACTCATCCATTGCTGGTGGGAAATCCAACAAATTCTTAACACAAAACATCCAAGAAATCTAGGACACCATGAAAAGACCAAACCTAGGAACAATAGGGATAGAACAAGGAGAAGAACTCTAGCTCAAAAGTACAGAAAATATGTTCAGAAAAATTGTAGGAAAAACTTTCTCAACCAAAAGAAGAACAACTCTATGAAGGCATAAGGAACTAACAGAACACCAAATAGACTGGACTATATAAAAGGTCCCCTTGCCATATAATAATAAAAGCACTAAAAATACAGAATAAGCAAAAATATTGAGCTGCAAAGAAAAATGATCAAGTAACATAAAAAGACAAACCTATCGGAATTATACTCGACATCTCAATGGAAACCCTGAAAGTAAGAAGGTCCTGGACAGATGTGCTACAGACACTAAGAGACCATGGATGTAAGCCCAGACTACTATATCAAGCAAAGCTTTCAATCACCTCAGACAAAGAAATCAAGGTATTCCGTGAAAAAGCAGATTTAAACATACTTACCCACAAACCTAGTCTTACAGAAAGTAATAAAAGGAAATTTCCAACCCAAGGAAGTTCGTTGTACCCACAAAAACAAAGGCAACAGATAACTTTATACCAGCAAATCCCAAAGAAAGAGAACACAAAAACACTACAACCAAAAAATAACAGGAATTAATAATCACTAGTCATTCATATTTCTTAATATCAATGGACTCGTTCACATATTAAAAAGGCATAGGCTAGCAGAATGGATATGAAAACATTATCTATCCTTCTGTGTCATACAAGAAACACAGCTCATCTTCAAAGACAGATATTACCTCAGAGTAAAGGGTTGGAAAAAGATTTTTCGATCAAATGGACCCAAGAAACAATCGGATATAGTTATCCTAATATCCAAAAAAAGACTTCAAACAAAAATCAATCAGAAGAGATGCAGAAGGACATTTCATACACATCACAGGACAAATGCATCAAGAATTCTCAATCATGAACATCTATGCTCCAAATAGAAGTGCACCCACTTATGTAAAAGAAACATTAGTAAAGTTTTAATTGTTCATCAAACTCCACACACTAATATTAGTAGACTTCAACACCCCACTCTCACCAATGGACAGGTCAGCCAAACAGAACCTAAACAGAGAAATAAAGGAACTAACCGATGTCATGACTCAAACGGACATAACATATATAGAACATTTCAACCAAACACAAAAGAATAGTACCTCATGGAACCTTCTCTATACTTGGTCATATACTCAGTAACAAAACAAGCCTCAATAGACACAAAAAAATCAGAATACCCCCTGTATCTTATCAGATCACCATGGCTAAAATTTAGAATTCAACAACAACACTAATTGCAGAAAGTCTAAAAACTCATGGAAATTGAACAGTGCTCAATTGCATCACCCCCGTGTCAAGGAAGAAATAAAGAAATCAAAGACTTCCTAGAATTCAACAAAAATGAATGCACAACATACGCAAACCTATGACACCCAATGAAATCAGTGCTAAGAGGAAAGTCTATAGTGCTTAGTGCCTACATTAAGATAGCAGAGAGTCACACTAGTGACTTTACAGTAAACCTGAAAGCTCTAGAACAAAAAGAAACAGACTCACTCAGGAGGAGTAGATGACAGGAAATAATCAAATTGAGGGTCGAAATCAATAAAATAAGAACAAAGAGAACAATATAAAGAATCAATGAAACAAAAAGTTGGTTCTTTGAGAAAATCAACAAGATACACCAACCTCTATTCAAATTAATCAAAAGGTTGAGAGGGAACATCCAAATTTAAAAAATCAGAAATGAAAAGGAGATAATTACAACAGACACTGAGGTAATCCAGAGAATCACTAGGTCATACTTTAAAAAATTGGAAAATCTTAAAGAAATGAACAATTTTCTGGAGAGCTACCACATACCAAAATTAAATTAAGACCAGATGAACAATTAAAACAGGAAATAGAAGCAGTCATCAAGAGTCTCACAATCGAAAAAAGTCCAGGGCCCAATGGTTTAAGTTCTATCAGAACTTCAAAGAAGAGCTAGTACATATACTCCCCACATTGTTCTACACAATAGAAACAGAAGGAACATTGCCAAACTCTTTTATTTGAGTCAAAGTTACTCTGATACCCAAACCACACAAAGATTCAACTAAAAAAAGTTACAGAGTTACAGATCAATCTCCCTCATGAACATTAATGAAAAAAATTTAATAAAATACTGGCAAACAGAATACAAGAACATATCAAAAAATTATTCAACATGATCAAGTTGGCTTTATCCTAGAAATGCAGGAATGGATCAACATATGAAAATCTATTTATGTAAATAAACTGAAAGAAAAAATATGTGATCATCTCACTAGATGCTGAAAAAATATTCAACAAAGTCCATCATCTCTTCATGATAAAAAAAGCTTGGAGAGATCAGAGATACAAGGAATGTAATAAAAGCAATATACATCAAGCTTACAGTCAACATCAAATCAGAAGGAGAGAAACTCAAAGTGATTTGATTAAAATCATGAACAAGACAATGTACTCTTTCCATATGTATTCAACATAGTACTTGAAATTCTAGCTAGAGCAATAAGACAATAAAAAGAGATAAAGGGGGTGTAATTTGGAAAGGAAGAAGTAAAACTTTCTCTATTTGCAGAAGATATGAGACTATACATAAGTGACCCCCAAAATTCTACAAGGTAACTCCTACAGCTGATAAAGACCTTCAGTAATATGACAGGATTAAGATCAATTTAAAAAATTAGTAGCCCTTCTATATACAAATAATAAATGAGCTGAGGTAGAAATCAGAGAAACATCACCATTTACAAGAGCCACAAATAATATAAAATATCTTAGGGTAACACTAACCAAAGAAGTGAAAGTCCTGTTCAACAAGAACTTTAAGTCTTTGAAGAAAGAAATTGAAGACAGTATTAGAAAACATTAATGTTTTCCATGCTCTTGGATAGGCAAGGTCAACATAATAAAAATGGCAATACTACCAAAAGGAATCTACAGTTCAATGCAATCCCTACCAAGATGTCAGCACAATTCACAGACATTGAAAGAACAATACTCAACATCATAGGGAAAAAAAAACAAAAAAACCAAAACAATCTTGTACAATAAAGAAACTTGCAAAGGCATCACAATCCCTAACATCAAGCTCTATTACAGAGCTACAGTAGTTAAAGCAGCTTAGTATTGGCATAAAAACAAAAATTTTGGCCAATGGAATCAAAATGAACACCTTGATATTAATCCACACACCTACAAACACCTGATTTTTTATAAGAAAGCTAAAATTATACAATGGAAAAATGAAACCATCTTTGAGAAATGGTGATGTAATAACTTGATGTCAACTCGTAGAAGAATGCAAATAGATCCATATCTATCCTCATCCACAAACCTCAAGACCAAATGGATCAAAAACCTCAATATAAATCTTGCAACACCAAACCTCATAGAAGAGAAAGTGGAAAGTAGCCTTAAATACATGGGCACAAGAGACCACTTCCTAAATATAACACCAGTAGCACAGACACTGAGAGGAACAATAAATAAATGTGACCTTCTGAAACTGAGAATCTTCTATAAGACAAAGGACATAGTCAATAAGACAAAACAGCACCCTACTGAATGGGAAAATATCTTTACCAATTCTACATCAGAGAGAAGACTGATCTCCAAACTATATAAAGAACTCAAGAAATTAGACACTAAAATACCAAATAATCCAATTTAAAAAGTTGGGTACAAATCTAAACAGAAAATTCTCAACAGAAAAAGTTTAAGTGCCTGAAAGGGACTTACAGCAACTTCTCAACACTCTTAGCCATCAGGGAAATGCAAATCAAAATGATTCTGAGATACCATCTTAACACCAGTCAGAATGGCTACGATCAAAAACACCTATGATAGCTTATGCTGGAGAGGATGCAGAGTAATGCGAACATTCCTTCATTGTGGGTAGGAGTGCAAACTTCTGAAACCAGCATGACAGTTTCTCAGAAAATTGGAAATTAATCTATCTCAAGACCCAGCAATACCAGTCTTGAATATAAACCTAAAGTTCACCTTTTCAACTACCTTCATAACAGCATTATTTGTAATAGCCAGAACCTGGAAACAACCTACATGCTCCTCAACCTGAAGAATGGATAAATAAAATGTGGCACATTTACAAAATTGAATATTATTCAGTGGTTAAAAGCAATGACATCTTGAAACTTGTATGTAAATGTATAGAACTAAAAAAACATATTAAGGAAGCTCAAACCTAGAAAGACAAACATGGCATGTACTCACTTTTAAGTGGTTATCATATGTAAAGCAAAAGATAACCAGTTTATAGTCCATGATCACAGAGAAGCCAGGAAACAAGGGTGAGCCTAAGAGAAGCATACATGGATGCCCCTGGAAAGGGGAAATAGACAAGATCTCCTGAGAAAATTGAGAGCATGTTGGAGGTGTAAAAAAAGGAGAGGTGGAAGGGAAGGAGGAAGGGAGAAGAGAAGGCAAGGAGAACATGAGAGAAAAGGATGGGTGAGATGGGGAAGAACAGAGAAGGAGAACAAGGAAAGAGATATTATGATTGTGGGGGCCATTATGGGGCTAGCAAGAAACCTGGCACTAGGGAAATTTCCAGGAATCTACATAGATGACCCCAGCTAAGAACCTAAACAATAGTAGAGAGGGTACCTGAACTGTCCTTCCCTGTAATCAGATTGAGAACTACCTTAATTTTCATCATAGAAACTGCATCAAACATCTGATAGAAGCAGATGAAGAGATCCATAGCAGAACACTTGGCTGCGCTCCCAAATCCAATCAAAGAGAGGTAGGAATGAGATTATGAGCAAAGGGGTCAAGACCATGATGAGGGTACCCATTGAAACTGCTTACCTGAGCTAATGGAGGTCACTGACTCTGGACTGACATCAGGGAAACCAGCATAGAACTGAACTCTGAATGTGGGTGATAGTTATGGCTGGGGCAGACTGTGGGACCATTGACAGTGGGACCGAGATTTATCCCTACTGCTTGTACTGACTTTTTGGAGGCCATTATCTTTAAAGAAATACCTTGCTCAGCCTAGATATGGGGGGGCTTGGTCCTGTCTCAAAATTATGTGCTAGATTTTTTGGGACCCTATGGGAAGACTTAGGGGGGAAATTAAAGGGAGCAGAAGGAGGGAAGGGACTGGGAACTGGGATTGGTATGCAAAATGAAAAAAGATTGTTTTATAAAAATAAATTAATTAATTAAGTAAAAAAAGAATTTGAGCAACATGTGTCAGTTGTCTCTGTGAATTTTGTTGTCATGATCTTGACCCCCTATTGATATGCACTTCCTTGGTAGTCGCATTTTTTTTCCAGATGGGTTCACAGTAAGCAGGGCTCCATGGCTCCTTTAAGGGAGATGCAGTAAAAACTGCAAGGCTACTTTAAAAAATGGTGGCTTCTTGGTTCACCAACTGAAATGTCTCTGACTTTTTCGGGAAGTCAAGCTATGGAGCATTTAAAGGGGATTTGTGAGGTAAGTGCTACAAGTTGTTTAATGTCAACATAAACCCGTTGGGTACCTGAAAATGTCACCCTGACCAGAGTATGCAGAGGCAAAATGGACCTCCACCATGTTGAACTGGGCAGAGCCAAAAGGCAAAGTAGCCTTAGTCCTAGCCATACTGCTTAGCATTTTAAGTTTTAAGATTTAAGACTATAGCTATCCAATAGAGACAGATTCGGTTGACAAAGACCTCTAAATGGGTTACCGTGCTGGATAAATACATGTAGGCTTGAGAGAGAAAGGAAAAAGAGTACAGACAGTTACAATATAAAGGCATGCAGATAGTCAGAAGTTAAAGGAGTAAAGATCTAAAATTAATATTAAACTTGTAGAAAACGTAATAGAGTGAGAAAAATATGCCACATAAAGATGGAGTGAGAGTCTGGATTATGTATATTATGTATATTGTTGTGTTTTCTTTGGATTTTTTTCACTCACACTGGAATTTTGGCAGATTTGATCTTATGTGGTTCTTGTGCATGCAGCCACAACCTCTGCTATAGCTTTATGTCTGCAATTATGCTGTCATGTGCAGCAAATACTATTTTCCTGCAGTTGTGTATATTACCTGACTCTTAAAATGTCTGTGCCCCTCTTCTATAATGATCTCTGAGCCTTTGGGGTAAGGGAATGTTATAGTCATCCCATTTATAAATGGGCACTCCATAGTCTACATGCTTACCAGTTGCATATTCTTTGCACAATAACCAGTTGTGGGTTTCTATGCTATCAGCTATCTACTGTAAAAAAAAAAGGAAAGAAAAGAAAGTTGTGAAAATTAAGACAGGCATTACCCTATGGATATAAAAACAGTAACTTAAGAGGCAGTTTATGTTATTCCATTTAGTAGGATAACATGCAGTATGATGTTTTCCTATAGGGACTATGACCTATTCAGTCACATTTTTGTTTTGATTTATTTTGTTTAGCTCTGGTAACAGTACTCAACATCAGTTCCATCTTGTGTAGTTGGCTTCAAATTCAAAAAGAAGTGGCTGGCCACTCTCATTTCACTCTTATAGCACTGTGTCTCTTGCCAGGGATGTAATAATTGTAGCTCAAAAGGTTGTCAGTTGGGTGAGACTGTTTGTGCTGGGCAAACATAGGAGCCATATGTAGAAGAATAAATCTAGATCCTTATCTCTCAACCAATCTTTGCTAAAAATTTTGATGGTAATTGCATTGACTATTATTTTTCAATATTAAGTCTATAAAGAATTGAACAATGGAAGTTCTTTTCATCCTCTGAGATATTCCTCAATTTTTCTTTGGTGTATTCATATGTTCATTGTGCTAATTTTCATCTTGGTTAGATTTGTTCCAAGATTTATTTATTTACTTATTTACTTTTCCCCTGATTTCCTTTGTGTTGTTTTGTCTTTGATACACAGGAAGGCTACAGAGAATTTTTCATGTATTAAATTGTGTCTTGCAGCTTTGCTAAATGTACTTATCAGATGCAGGAGTCTTCTGGTAGAGTCTATAAAGTCATTTAAATATAAAGTAGTATGGAACAATTGTCTATATTCTGTCAATTATGTTTTAAATAAATGCTGATTGGCTAGTAGCCAGGCAGGAAGTATAGGTGGGACAACCAGACAGGAAGTAGAGGTGGGACAATGAGAACAGGAGATTTCTGGGAAGGAGGAAGCCCATTCCTCCCCAGTCCTGTCCCAACTACAACATATGGAAGATGTGATTGCCCCACTGAAAAAGGTACCGAGCCATGTGGCTAACATAAATAAGAATAATGAGCTAATATACACTTTAAGAGCAAATATGAAGCCTGAGCTAATGGGCCAATCATATTATAACTAATGTAGAACTCTGTGTGATTTCTTTGGGACCTAAAGACTATGGGGACTGGGCAGAACAAGGACCAGCCAGGATAGAAACCCCAACAAGCAGGTCCTCCTTTTATAATAAAGTAACACCATCTTTAAATAAGGATATGTTGACTTTTTCTTTCTTATTTGTATTTCTGTTTTTCTTCCCTCTAAATTCCCAAGCACTATATTGAACAGGAGGGGAAAACATGGACATCTTCCCCTCCACAGGTTTTAGTAGAAATGCTTTTCATTTTTCAGTATCAGTATGTAATTAGTTATATATTAATTGTATATTTCCCTTGTCATGTTGAGATTAAGTTGAGATATGGCCCCAGAATCCCTAGATTGATGAAAAGATGATGTATTTCACCAATGGTCTTCTGTTCACCTCACCTAATGAGATGATCATGCAGTGCTTTTCTGCTTTTCAGTCTATTCATGTGATGGCTTATTTATTGATTTACTATATGTTGAGCCATCTTGGCATCTGTGGAATGAAGCTGGCTTCATTGCAATGGATAATATTTTTGATATGTTCTTGAATTCTGGTGGGAAATATCTTACTGAGAATTGTTTGTTTATTTCCACAAAAGAGATTGGCCTATAATTCTATTTTCTCTGTTTCATCTTTATTTGGTTTTGTTTCTGGATATTATTTTGTAAAAAGAAATTGGAAGATGTATGTCTTTTCCTAACATGTAGCATTTGAGGAGCATTGGCATTAGATTTTCTTTGAAGCTCTAGTTGAATTCTGTGCTGCATACATCTTCCTGTGGACTTTGATACTTTCAATTACTCCTTGTATTTTGTTTGCTGTCATAGGTCTGTTTAAGTTATTTATTTTATTTTGGTTTAAGTTTGGCAGGTCATATACAAGTATCAATTCATATACATATGTTAATATACAATATAACTTTTGACAGTATATCTTTAGGATACCTAAATCTCCTCAGTGTCTTTGTAATGTCTTCTTTTTCACCTCTGATTTTATTAATTTGCACCACTTTTCTCTGTCATTTGATTAATTTGGCTGTTTGTCAATCTTGTTAATATTATAAAGAGTCAACATTTTGTTTTATTAATTTTTTGTATTTTTCTTTTACTGATTTGTTGGATTCTATTTCATTAATATCAGATATGATTTTATTATCTATTACTATCTACTGTGTTTTTAATGAGAAACATTTTCCATAGATTCATGTATCTGAATATTTGGTCCTATACTGGAGATCATATTTGGAAAGAGTATGGTCTTTAGGGTTTAATGGCATTACTGGAAGAAATATATGTCTGGGTGTGAGCTTTGAGAGTCTATAGGATTGCCACACTACCATTCTTGTCTTTAATTCCTGTGTGCAGTACAAATATGATCTCTTGGCTTCCAGTTTTGGTCATCTGCTGCTAGCTTTCTACTCCACTATGGACTCTTCTTCTGGAAACACAATGCAAATTTAATTTTTATGAACTTTCATCTGGTGTAAATTTTATCACAACATAAAAGTAACTAGTACATATATTTTTAAATAAGGCATGGAGTATTGCTGTAAAGGCAGCTATATTGAGTATGTGAATTTTTAAGTTGATTCTTTGGAGTGATATTGAAACATTAGAAGTTTTATGTAGAATAGCAATTAAGCACTGTAACAGAATATAATGGGCATTATAGTTGAAATCTGGAAAGAAATGGAAATGGTAAGAGCCAGATATTTGTATGATACTTTGGCAAAGAGATTATATTGCTGACTGCAAAGCTGGTGTGATATAGCTATCAAAACCCTATAAAATAAAAATTACAGATACTGGACATGAAACCATAGGATCTAGTATTTTTTCTGTCAGATTTACATTTTGCCCCCACTGTGATCCCATTCTTAATTATTTTAATAGGAAAACTCCCCCATGTTCCATTCATACAATTTTAAAAATTATAATTGGCTTTTAGTGAGTTAACCAATACTTCTCTTTTGTCTTCCAGCTATGACCCTGTTTTGCACATGATCCATTCTGTTGGTGAAGTTTTTCACTAAGGTTTTTATATGGCTTATTGGATTTCAGTTTGGCTTTTCTTCAGAAATTCTCTTTATTGATTTTTGTTTTCATAACTTGAACTGACTTCCTCATTTAAGTCTGCAATTTATTTTTGTTATCTTAGAACATAATCATATCCTGTTGAGTTATTTCAACATAGTTATAATAATTCTTTTAAATTCCTTGTCTGGCATACCTTTCAGGTCATTCTCATTAGTACTCCTCACTATGGGATTAGTAAGTTTTCATGGAATTCATTGCTATTTTTTAAAAATGTTTTCTGATTTTCTTCTGGGACTTGTTCATCTAAAGCAAGTTGTTAGTTGTATATTTCTTTTTTCTCAAATCACCTTTCTTCCTTTAGTGTGGGTGCATATAACATTTAGTATAAAATTCACTGTAATAGGTTTGCGATGCTGTTTAATTATTGTTGAATTTGTATTAAGTAGAACTATGGGTCCTTTTGTACTCATAATGAGACTATAACTAGTCTCTCAGTATTCACCTCTTTCTCAATAATCAGACACTACCCAACTATCAGCATACTCCTTGCTGGTCCTCTCTTCTGTTGCCTCTTGCTGTTGCTCTCCAAGTCTGGCTTTTATACCTTGTGAAAATCTTGGTAGACTGGAGGTTGGGGGCAGGAGTTCTTGGACAGTTGGATTCTTGTTCAGAAGGACTATGGGGTTAGGAGTCTTAGGGTTGCACTTGTCATTGTGATCCTGGAGACTTGGTAGACTATAGTATAGGAAGGAGTGGAGCACAGTTGAGTCATAAGGACAAGATATCCTAGATGATCTGGGTGATCTGAAGCAAATAGAGGTAAGCTCCTAGAGGATCTAGGGGGCCTATTGAGTGGCAAGAGTGATTCCTAACCAATAAGTCAGTGATGCTAAATTGCAGAGGAGATGCAGTACCTAATTGATGGGAAGGAGCAGTATTTACTATTGGAGGGTAATAGCAGAACAGGAGAAATGGAATACTATCCAATAGGGAGGAAATTGGTCTGCCTGAGAAGTTCCTGAAAAACATGGCAGGCCTTTGAAAGAAAAAGAACAGGCCTACCTGATGGTGAGGAGAATGGCAGACCCAGAAGAGATTTTAGATATTGTTTTGATCATTTCTCTTTTTACCTTTCAACAGACTAAATTAACCAAGTATAATTCATAATACATCTATCTTCCATATTTAATAGAAATATTTATAATTTTATAATTACATGAATCCTCATATTTTTCCTACAGTATCTTTTTCTATTACCTAGTTTCATTTTACAATGCAAAAATCCTTTCATGATCTTTCTGCATTTCTTTTATCACACTTTTTCTGATTTATATTGAATATACATCTTACTCTAAGTAAAAAGCAATGGGGCAGTGAATAACAAAAATCTGATATGGGAAGTCCTTCTGTATATGTGTTGCTTTTATTTGTTAATGAATAAAGAATCTGCATTAGCCTGTGAAAGGACAGACTAAATCTAGGCAGGGAAAACTAAACTGAATGCTGGGAGAAAGAAGGCAGAGTCAGAGAGATGCCATTTAGCCTCACCAGAGACAGAAGCCCAACAGAAACTTGTCAGTAAATCAAAGCCATGTGGTGATACACAGATTTATAGAAATGGGTTAAATTAAGATGCAAGAGTTAGCCAATAAGAAGCTAGAGTTAATGGGTTGAGCAGTGATTTAATTAATACAGTTCCTGTGTGGTTATTTCTGGGCTGATCATCCAGAAACAATTGAGTGACTCTCCTACAACAAACTGGCACTCCAACATGTGCTAGCTAAATCTACATAAAACCTGAGAGGGCTAGGAAAGGAATTCTAGACACTAAACAAACAAATTTTAGCCTCATTTTTTTTGGATGGGCTCTGTTTGCTGGTGGTATGCTGCAGCTCCTTTAAGAGAGGGGGAGGGGGGAGGGGAGAATGGGGAGGGAATTGGGAGGAGGGGAGG
>LOJH01040153.1:560-14683 GCA_001685095.1 Ellobius talpinus | reverse complement strand
CTTAAGGAAAGAAGTTTCTAGTTAGAAGACATCATCCATCCTGGCTGAGAGGGCATGGCCACAGGAGTACTAGGCAGCTGGTCACATTGTATGTGCAGTCGGAGGAGCAGAGAGGGAGAGAGGGAGGGAGGGAGGGAGAGAGAGAGGAATATTATTAAGTTTGCTTTCTCCTTTTTCTGCAGTCCAATGTCCTAGTCTGTGGAATGGTGTTGGCATCATCTAAGGTGTATCTTTTCACCTCAATTAATGAAATAAAGTTAATTAATTAAATCTCATAGGCAGCCCAGAGGTTTGTATCCTAGATGATCCTATAATTCTTTCAGCTTGACAATCAGTATTATCCTTAACACACACCCAAATACATCTTTGTCAGTAGATTTTGCAACGTTTCCCCCTTAGTCTGTGGTGTATCTTTTCATTCTCTTTAGTCTTTGGCAGGGACTTTTAATTTTAATAAAGTTCAACTTACTAATATATTCCTTTATGTATTGCACTTTCAGTGTTGATTTTAAAAACTTTTGCCACACCTCAAACCTGGGTTTTCTATAATATTTTCTTCTAGAAGTTAGTATTGCATTTTATGTTTAAGGCCACAGTCCATTTTGTGAGAGCTGTAAGTTTTGTAAAATATGTAAATTCAGAGAATAAATTAATTTTATTGCATGGGGAAAAAAAAGAAATTACAGAATGCACATGCACCTGTGGCTCATTTGGAACCAAAGCTTGATTGCATTTGGTTATTTTACCCTCTAATCATGTAGACAGAATATACAATGGATCCTTTTACCACATAAACAGAGTAAAAAATTAAAACCTTAGGTGGAAAAGATCTCTAAGTTGAAGGGAAATTGAAATTTTGCCAATTAGCAGAAATAGACACAGCAGAAATTGTATCTTTTAATAATGATCAAATTGACAAATTACAAGCAGAAAATGAACTCTAGCAGAGAGATTTCAGTAATTTCTTTAGCAGATTGACAACAAATATCTCAAAAACCACAGAATTCAATTTACAAGGAGAACGAAATAGATCTTTCCTCACCTTGTATGGGGAACACCAATATCTGGGGCTCCTACATTCTATACAAAGGCAAATACATCAGGAAAGGAGGGTCACAAATCAGAAATTTTAAGTAAAGAGAATCATAATCCTTATGGATTCTGTTCAAAAGTCAAATTTATATGCTCTTCTTATGGTATTAATAGATTTTATGGAATCTCTTAACTTAGATATTGATTTACAATATGCAGAAAGTATTGTTTTGCATCCTGAAACTGAAGAATTTGTATCAGATGTTACTGAATTAACTTTATTATTTATTCAGCTACAAGAAATAATCAAGAATAGAAGTCATCCTATATATATATATATATTTCACACATTTAATTCCATATTTATCTGTCAAGCCTTATAGCACAATGTAATGAAGAAATTGATTAACTATTGATAAGAAATGTTCTGGAGGCCACAGAATTTCATAAAAAAAAATCATGTCAATAGCAAAGGCTTAAAAAAAGATTTTTCCATCACTTGGCAGCAAGCAAAGGAAATGTCCTACTTATTCTTTATACAACCACAATACCTGCAGGAAGCAACCCAAAAATTACTCAAAGAAATTAAATCTGGCAGATGGATATGCTCCATTTTGTAGAATTTGGATAATTAAAATATGTACACCACACCATTGATACCTATTCAGAAATTCAATGAACAACTGCTTTGAGTTTGAAAAAGGCTTATTTTGTAACCACACATGTGCTGAAAGTTATGGCCATCACAGGTATACCTGTATACATTAAGACTGACAATGCTTCAGAATATGTCTCTAGTAAAATGAAACAGCATTTTTCTTACTGTAATATAAAGTATATTGCAGATATATCACATGATCTCACAGGGCAGGCAGTTATAGAATTATCAAATTGAACTTTAATGAAATCGACAGAAAGAGGTAAAAAAGACCCTTAGAAACAGATTGCATAATACTTTATTGCCTTGGAATTTTCTTAATGCTGATTAGAAATGAACAACAGCTATGAAAAGACTGGTGTAGAAGCCCCAAAATGTGAGCCTTTTTCCACCTTGTTGGAAGGTCAGAGAATTTGAGGTTGATCAGAATATTTGATAACAAATAGGGCTGCACATCCTGACCCAGGATGTGTTTACTTGGTTCTTTTGATATTAAGATGTCCCACACAGGCAGATCCACTCTACCATGAGAGATGGTCATAACATGCTAGCAAATTTCTGCTCCTCCTTTTGTTTTAAGAGTTTTAACCTGGGGAACGGCTGCTTTCAGGATACTTGGTCTAGGGTGGTTTCACTGCCTAAACAAAAGAATGCTAATGAATAGATTAATGCCTTGATGGCTAAAAGTGCTGAAGCAAGTAACTGTCTGGGTTGTCCTTTGAATCATGTTAAAGAAGTCTTTTGTTGCCTTCTTCCCCCTTTTTTATTGAGGCATAAAAATGTATGGAAATTAAACATGGGGATTTCAGTATCCACTGAAAATCCCTCCTGATACTATCCTATGTTTCTGTTTTATTATTTTCATTCGTGTCTTCATCCTTTTTCCTATATTTCTGATCCCCATGCCCCTACCCTGGTAAGTGGTATTTTTGTTTTCGCTGGTCTCTGACACATTGTATAATAGAAAACGCTGCTTAATTAAATCCGTTGGTATGCTTTAAAGATGTGTTGACCTTGGAATGGAATCCATTATGTCTGTTATCTTGGGGAAGGCATTTTGCTTTTGTTTCCACAGGAGAATAAAAGCTTTGGATATCATAATAATTGATAAAGGTTCGATTTGAATGAGAAAGAGACCTCTTGATGAGGAGAGGTGATAGTTCATCAAATAGCATGATCATTCAATCTAAACTAACTTATATGATGAAGAAATGTTTATCATTTGATCTGCTTTAACTGGCCAAAAGGGAACCACCACAAAATTAGGTTTAGGAAGGGGTTTCATTTTGGTAGTTTTAGGAGAATGAAGGCATCTATCTAAGTGATCTGAAGATCACTAAACAAATGAGACATCTGAGGAAAAAGGATGAATCATCCAAAGATAAAATCACCCCCAAAAAGAGTACATTGGCATATTTATACTTTTGTGGTCTTTAGTTTCAGGCAGAAAAGAAAGTACATTTCAAGATTTAAGTCTCAATATGCCCTGGAAAGTGCCAATTGAACTTATACTAAAAGATTTATGGTAATTCTGAGTCTAAACCAAAGACATTAAGACATACCTCTGTCTGTAACAAAGAAATTAAGACATACCTCTGTCTGTAAACACAACATTTTGAGCCCAAAAAAGCCCAGCATTTATTATTGTTGATCACAGAATGTTAGCTTAAAATGTTTAGACACTCAGAAGTATAGATTATAGTAAAATATTTTCTTATTTTCTTTGGTAGTTTAGAATTCTAACTCATTTAAAATCCTCTATAACATTACCACTCTAGGTAGATAACAAAATGACTTATTCTTTCTTTGCAGTTACAAGTTACAGCCCACCAATTAGGGAGTTGATTGAGAAAAAATGCTCTATCCTTGTTCTGTCACAAGTTAGATTTATTGCATGTGAGTTGTCGGGATTACTCTGGTTTTAAGCATTTGGTTACAAAAAGGTAAAAAAACGTTACACAAGGTACGGAGGTAAAGAATATAAAGCTTTAGACATTTTAAGTTTCAAAATCATTATAACAAGAAATAGACATAAACATATACAACTTAAAGATTTATATGCATCTATTTGTCAAGTGTCATAATCAAATTAGGAAATACATGATCTATTCAGATAGACATTATGTTTATTTTTAAGAATTTATGCAAAATTCATACTGTAGGCTCCATTCTCTCTTAGTTGGGTCCTCATTGCTCCTTATCTCTTTACTGTGACCTGTTATAATCAATGAATCTGATTTTTTTATTATCAAGGTTAACATTATTTGAAAAAGAATGATGAAAACACAAATGTTTCTTTATAATGATCTTTAAATATAACACTGACTTCAATTAAAAAGCTTCTATAGTCATTTCTTCATACAGTTTCATGATGTGATTGTTAATTTACCAGGCTGTACAAAGCTAAGATTTCAGCTAAAAATAAGAATGCTATAGGTGAGAGATACAAGTTGACCTCTTTGGACAAAGGAATAGAGGCATGAAGGCAGATTCAGAGTCTAAGATACTTTGTCATGTGCCAGTGCATAATATTCAAAAGAATCTGGAATAAATATAATTCCTGATTCCTAGCAGGAGCTTCATCTTAAAGTTTTTAGAGTTCTTTCCCTGCCAAGTACAAATTTAGTTTCGACCAAATTAGAACTTCTTGGATATGTTATTTAACCAGTTTTATGTAATACTTGAAGTGCCAAACAAATTCAAGAAAAATCAAAGTATTTCTAAAACTTCTTACTAGTGGACAAGTTTTTAGATAGAAAGATATTTTATCAAACATTGGATTTGACAGTTTAAGTATATTTGAAATGCATAAAGAAAATTTATTTACATATATACAATAAGGGTGAAGCTCTGGTGCTTCAAAGCATTAGCATTTTTAAACATTTAGATTATTTTGAGGTTTCAGTGAGCAGAACCACAACTCTGCCAATTTTCATTTGTAATATAATGTAATGTAATTGTTCCAAATAAGTCAAAAATCCATAAGTCAAAATGAAATTAACATTTAATTGTACTGGAGCTATATCACACCATATAATCATATTTTTATGGACTACCTATTTACAACATTTTATAAGAATTGTTATTTATGATTTTAAGGAGATGAAATAACAATTACACTATAAGTATTCCCACCCTCAGTTAAAAACAAAGAAAATAGGAGACTGCACAACTGTTTTTTATTACAGGCATCAATTCATAATGCAAGAGTGGATAACACTGCATCCAAGCACAAGTCTATTACAAATTAGATAAAGCTATGCAAGAAGGAAGTATGTTTTCAAATAAGATTTTGTAATTTAAAAGCTACATATGTTTTTCTTTTTAAAAGTTTATCCAGTATATATTGACCACATGTTTCCTTTTCCCAAACTCTTCCCATACCTTCCCAACTTATCAACCCACCCAACTCATTTATCTTTCTTTTCCTCTTTAGAAAACAAACAAAAGTCATGCAGAGTGAAAATTATAAGAAATTCTCTCTCTCTCTGTCTCTCTCTCTCTCTCTCTCTCTCTCACACACACACACACAAATACACAAAATTGGAGACAAGCCATTTATACAAGCAAAACACCAGTAGGACAAAATTTCCCCAAACAAAGCAAATATGAAACAAAGAAAAATCCACAAAAATACCGTTGAGCTCATTTTTTGTTTTCCATCAGTTGTTGATAATGGGGCCTACCCTGAAGTGTTCAAGGTCTGTAGAGCACTTTGACATCAAACATGGATATGCAAAATTTGGAGTTTGTCCTCATGGTTTTTGGACTTGCTTTGGTCCAGTATTCCTCACTATGTTCTTTTTCCTTCTTTTGGAATGGTAAAATATATTTTATGCCTCTATATGCTTAGAAATATGTAATTTGATCTTTGGTTTCTGATTGTACAGAAGGTTATAGTTAAGATATCTCAGAAGAGACTTTGAACTTTGTACTTTTAAAGTGTTGAGACTGTGGTAGACTATGGAGATTTTTGAAGTAGATCTGAATGCATTTTGTATTATGATATGGGACAGGCCAATGGGAGTCAGTGAGTGGAATGTGGTGGTTTGAATAAGAATGACTCTTATAGACTCATATATTTGAATGCTTAGTCATCAGGGTGTATATAATATCCTTTCCTATCATTTCTGGTTCATTTGGCTTGATGTTTATTTTGTCAGATATTGAAATGTCTATACCTGTTTATTTCTTGGGTCCATTTTCTTGAATACTTTTTCCATATTTTACCATGAGGTGATGTCTATTATTGATGGTAAAGTGTATTTCTTCAATACAGTATGAAAATAAATCCTTTTTAAAATCCAGTCTGTTAGTCTGTATCTTTTTATTGAAGAATTGATATCATTGATATTGAGAGTTACCTATGAGTGTTATATAATGATTTCTGATATTTAGGTGGGTGTAGGAATCCCCTCTTTTTAATTTACTGTTCTGAGATTATTTATTTCTTCTGTCATCTTGGGTGTGGTTAACTACTTTAGGATAGAGTTTTCCTTCTATTGCTTTCCATAGAACTAGACAGGTAGACAGAAGTAGATTGAATTCAGTTTTATAATAGGATCTTTTGCTTTTACCATTCACTATAATTGATATCTTCCTAGGTATAGAGTCTGATTGGAATCTGTAGTCTAGGCCCTTCTTGCTTTCTGAGTATCCACTGAAAAGTCAGGTGTTATTCTAAAGTTTCTGCCTTTATATGTAACTTGATCTGCTCTGCTTGAAGATTTTGATATACTTTCTTTGTTCTGCTTAATATTTTGGTTATCATGTGTCCTTTGGAACTTTTCTAGTCTTATTTGGTATCTTGTATGCTTCTTGTTTCTTTATAGACATCTCATTGCTGAGGTTGGAGAAAGCTTCTTCTATGACTTTGTTAGAAATAATTTTTGTGGAGTGGGATGGTTGAGATGGAGGAAAGATGGATATGGGAGCAGGAAAGAAGGTATCTTAATTAAGGGAGGCATTGTGGGGTTAGCAAAAGCTGGGAAACAAGTGGTTTCCTCATACTACAGTTAGCAACTAGTTAACCACATAGAGTCCAGGCAGTGGTGACACATACCTTTAATCCCAGCACATGGGATCTTACTCCACACACTAGGGAGGAGGAAATAGGAAGTAATATAGTTGGGTGGAAAGAGGAAAATGAGATGGGTGGAGACAGGAGCTAGCCCCTTTTCAGCCTGAGGATTTCATGGAGGTAAAAATTCTAATGGCTGGCTGCTCTGCTTCTCTGATGGTTCAGCTTTTACTCCCTAATATAATAATAAATATAATGTATATATATGTGTGTGATCTTATATTATATATATTTAAATAATAAATATAATATAATAAAATCATAAATATAATAATAAAACTCTGGGTTTTTATTGTTAAGACAATTAGAACTCATGCTACATCTGGTGCCCATCGGGGGCTCTCAGTTTTCCATAAGGCTTAAAAAAGCTAAAAAGGGCTTCTAGTCGCACATAAATGGAAGCAAAAACAGATTCATTGTTGTGTCTCTCATATAAGCCATGGTGCAAAGATGTCCTGGGATTCAGACTTGAACACAGAATGGCAGATTACTACCATGGTACACAGAAATGCCATCAAGCTGTCCAACAAACAACATGTCAACAGACTGATAATGCCACAGCCACGTGGCAATGCTTAGATTAATAGAAATGGATTAATTTATGTATAAGAACTAATAATAAACCTGAGACATTAGTCAAACACTTATAATTAATAGTAAAGCTGTTAGTGATTATTTTATAAGTGACTGGCTACAAGGGCATATTGTCTTTGCTGTTCATTGTTTTTATTTTTGTGTCAATGTCTAGGTATCTGGAGTTATGACTGAGATAATTCTAGATACTGATTATAGTCTTGTCTTTGTTGAGTGTATGTTCAGTTTCTTGGTTTCCATTGTCCTCTGTAGATATTAGGAAAGTTTGGTAGTTGTGGGATCCCTGATAATGCTTCTGCAGGTAAATGGGTAGCAAAGAGAAAAAGAAATCGGCTAGAAGTAAATGCTGAGGAGTCTGTGGAAAGAGCTACAGGCATTCTGTCCACTCTAAGTAGCCAAATCTCTGTGGACTTGTCAGTGTGGTAAAAGGAACTCTTAGAAGTAGGCTGCAGTTGGAAAAAGAGTGTCTTGATAGACAGGATGAAAGGGTAAGGACAGGGTCTCGACTAATAGAATCTCTGGTAGTGATAAAAAGAGGTACATTTGTGAGCAGGCTAGCACAGGATTGAAATTTTCATCTACATATATCTTAATGTTGAACAGAAAAAGTAGTAAAAATTGCTGACCTGAGTCCCAGACTGATGCATCCACTGGAAGTTCCAGGTAGGAAGTGTTTTTATGTATTTGCATATAGCACAAAGGAATGAAGATGATCTAGATACATTGGAGGCTGGGAGTGTCTGCAGGAAAGAGTTGAGTCCACAGCAATAGGTAATGAACACCCTAGTGGACTCCCTAGGTGTGTGTGTGTGTGTATGTGTGTGTGTATACACCTAGGTGTGTCTATATACTGACTCTCCTAAAGATAAATTTGATCAATATTTTCAAGATTATGTGTATGTTGAAGATCCACTGAACTTCACAAATGTCATTATAAATTGAGGTGAGTAGAAAGCACTTTGTTGTTAGTATGATTCAAGGATATCTTCTCACATGCTTTAAAGGAATGTGCCAATCTTGCAAACTGTGTTTTCAGGTGACTGAAAGTTTTCTCTGCCTTGAAAAGTGATGTTCAAATAATTGTTATATTTGTATTAAAAAAGTTGTGACAATTTTAACCAAGACAAAACATATTTTAGTTATCTTTTTCCACCAATTATTTTTTGTATTAATAACTCAAACTTGCTAAATGTATGTTATATAAAAAATTTAAATGAAAAACACATTTTCTGAAGAAGATATTTTATGTGCTTGTGTATGTATGTGTGTTTGTGCATGTGTGTGTATAAATTTTATCATTTTTATCCTTAAGATTTGGGATTTAAATTTCTATGTGATGATAATAATCATACCAAAACAAAATTTACTCTTTTATTGTGTAAATCAGAATGAAAATGAACATTTTCTAATTCATTCCAAATGTCACAGTGTATAGGTAGTAAAGATGATGAGAGAAGCAGAAAAATAGTAGATTTTTTTCCTGGGGAAAAAAAGGTTATTCCTAAGGAAAACGATTAATCCAAACATCAGAGGAACAGACTAGAGAAACCAGGGAACCTGAAGACAAGTCTAGAACAACAAGGGAACAATATTAGGATAGCCAGGAGATTAAACTAGCAAAAACAGATGTATTAGAATGACAAGGAGACAGAAGAGAATAATTAGGGGACAGTGCTAGAGTAACATGGGGACAAGATTAAAGAAACCAGGGAACAGAGTAACCTCTAGAGTAACCAGAGGAGAAAGCAAGGGGAACCAGAGAACAAGACTAGAGTAAGAAAAGGACAAGACTAGAGTAACAAGCAAACACAACTAGAGAAGCCAAGGGATAAGACTAGACTATCTAGGAAACAAGTCTATTAAAATAAGAAAGGCAAAGTTTCCAAGAATCAGTTCAGGATTTTTCCCCTCTTTTGATTGTTGAGTGAAGCCATCATTTTCATTTTTTGAAGGGTGGGAAACTATCTATGTCCTTGACCATGTCAGAGTTCACATACCTGATATGTTTCTGTCCCCTCTTCATGCCCTTCCAGCCCTCTTCCTACCACCTCACAGATCTTACTATAGATCTCTTTACTGTCTATAAAAATAAGTGAGCATATCTGCCCTACCTTGTTCTCAAAATGATTGATATGAGTACCTCTGCAAAATTTCTTTAACCACTAATTTAACATATTCTAGTTATGGAAATAAGTGTTGAGAAACTATTCCAAGGGTGAATAGTCAGCCTCTAACAGATAATATGGTGAAAAGAACCCACAAAGACATCAGCTTAAATTCTAACTTTAGAAACTGGCATCTCAGTGACCTTTATGATTTGTTTAAACCATATGAAATGTTTCTCTGGGTATATATAAAATACCTTTTCCCTGAAAAGCAAAGATTCCTCACTTGAACATACATACAAGGTAACTAAACATTAGATTATTTTACTATATTTTTTGAAAGTTAGAAAATTGAAACATAGTATAAAACTACAGTATTGAAACAGTAAGCTATAACTACCTAGAAAGACAAACATGTAAATGGAAGAGAAACAATAATCAAATATAAACACACATCTCTCCATCTGATGTATGACAATATGCAAAAAAATTGCCCTTTCACCAAAAAGTACCATCTCAAACATTTATCCATATAAAATTAACTACTACAACACAATATAAAAATATGTAGCAAAGGCAATTCTCACTTAAGAACATGTAAGACAAAACATTAAAACTCCAAAAATTACACAGAGGAAAAAAATCGCTCTTGACTTTGAAATAGGCAAGTTGTTCAAATAGGATAGTGAACATTAGCCATAAAATAAATTATTTATAAATAACTTTAGAATTTCTGATTACAGGAAAATATTATCAACAGAATTAAAATACAATGTCATAAAAGGAGATAACAGTCATACATTCATCCACTGAGGATCAGTAAGCCAAAATTTAACAAGTAAAGTTTAAAAGATGTTTAAATAACACATTCAAACTTGAAAGTATAGTTTATGAAAGGTAAGATTCACATATAAAACAAGCATGTGGATGTTTTTATATCATCCATTAGCAAGAAAAAACAAATTAAAAGCACATTAGAAAACTATTGCCTGTAAGAATTTTCATGACAATATTCTTCTTAGCGGTTTAAAAAGAAGAGCATAAACTTTTCATTAAAAATAGACTCATAGTTTTACATAGCCTACAATGGAATAATTTGTAGCAGTAATTGAGGAACTCTGGCAATAGATGGGTTAATTTCACAGACTTAGTACAATATTTAAAGAGCTGGCAAAATAATTTAAAATATTCTGTATATATTAATTAAAAGCTTAGAAAGTTAAGATAAAGACTTTATTGGTGTTTACCTGTGGACAAAGTAATAAAGACAAGAAGACATGAACAAGGCTTCTAGAATGTTTACAAAGTTCTGGCAATGCCTGAATGAATATATTCCTTTTAAAAATTTTATTGAACTGTATATGTTTTACCTTATTAACATTTACATAAAGCCATCAACATGAATCTCATCATTTCTATAAATAGGAAACAACCACTTTTCACACACTGCTTTCACAATTATATCTATTTGGATTTCTTGCTGTCATAAAATCTATCCATTGGACAGGACAATGTGAGAAAAGGATTATCACCATAACATGGCAATGTAAAGTCCCTTGTAAACACAAACAGTCCTTCCCTGAACATAAGCAAGAGGATAAGTTCCTCTTCTTGCTGACCAGGATGGAAGTGTTAAGAGTAAGGACATTTTAAACATTCATGAGAAAGAAAATCAGGAAAGCATGGAGTGTATCCATGCAGCTCCTAGTCCTCAACAGAGTGTAGATAAGCTCTGCTTGAACAGAGATATGACATGCTCTTCCAAAGAAAAATAGAAGGCACACACTTAGTGAGTCATAGTCATATTATTCATATTATAATTTATTATGGAGGTTTTTGAATAGACATAAAATCAAAAATAATAGATTCACCTCAAAAATGATAAAGTTTGAGCATATAACATGTATATTTATTTAAAATTTTAGTTTTGTCCCATTCAACTCTTTGCACACACAAAAAAAACATCATGATTTATGCCCTGGCAATGCTTAAGCATGCATGGGTAGCCCATATATGATTTCCCAGTTGTTTCTATACTGCGCAGTCCTAGATGCTTGTGTTATTGTCATACCCATGGTTCTACAAGTCTTCCTTTATGCTGTCTATCCAGCCTTTTTGGGCCTTCCTCTTCACCTTATTCCTGGCACTCCTCCAAGAAGTGCTATCTTTGTGTATCTGCCATCATTCGTTCTCATAACATGGCAGAAGCAACTCAAGCACCATTGCTGTATCCTGTAGTTGATTTCCTTCTGTAGATGAATATGTCTTCATACTTTGTTGCACAGCTGATCTCTTCATGTGATTCCTAGAATCCCCCTGAGACACGCCGTCTCACACACATTCAGCTGCTGTTCTGAGGAACATTTCATTGTCCAGGTTTCAGGGTTATAAAGAAGGCAGTTCAAGACAAGTGTCTCATATACTTGTAACTTTGTTGTTGTCATTATGTCTCTTGCTGTTCAAACCTTTTTTAGTGCCTGGAATACAGCCTTCACTATCCTTTTCTGCCTGTTGATGTCTAAAATAGTTCCCTCTATAAATTGAGGTTTCCTCCCAGATATACAAAGTTAACTGATTGAGGTTCTGATTCTCTATTACAATGTTAAAATCCTGCGTGCCCTTCCCACATGTTGTATCTTAGTCTTATCAAAGTTTACTTTAATAGCAAGGATTTCACTTACTTCCACCACTCTCTGTATCATGGTCTGCAGTTCATTTGGACTTTCAGCAAGTAGTGCTGCATCGTTATTGAAATGCAAGATTTTGATTCATGCACCACCTATGTACATGCCTGTCTCCTCATCCTCCAGTGCTGTTACTATTATTAATTTCAGGAATATATGGAAGAGTAGGGGTAAGAGAACACATCCCTGTAACACTCCTACTTAGATGCTCTATTCAATGACCCTAATGCTGTCAAAGTAGACTATAACAACAAACACTTTGGCAGCCACTCAAACACCAGAGATGATAAAGAAATTTTAAATATTTACAAGAGAAAGCTATCAAGAGAGCAAAATGAGGAAGGCCCCAGGAGTGGATGACATCATGGGAGAGGAATTGGAGGTGGCTACAATAGGCTCAGGGACTGAGGCATTTCTCAGACTCTTCAGAGAGATATGGGAGCACAAAGTGATTCACACAGAATGAAAATATTCAGTCATAATTTCCATACACAAGAAGAAGGGCAAATTTTATTGCTCAAAATACCAGGGCAGTAGTTTGCTGTGCCACAGCAGTAAGATCTTCTCCTCCATTATCCTGCAAAGGATCAAGGGCACAACAGAGGAAACTCTAGCAGAAGCCCAGTGCAGATTCAAAGCTAACAGGAGCACAATTAATCAGATCTTCACTTTCAGGCAACTGGCAGAAAAATACAAAGAATATTTATATGTCTGTTACATCAACTTCAGGAAGGCATTTGATAGCATTTGTTGGAAAGGACTTTGGGAAACAATAAGGTTCTACAGATACCCAGAGAAAATCATCAAAATACTAGGAAATGCCTATAAAGATACCTTTGCATAGTCAAAGTCTGTGGAGAATTAAGTGAAGTGACAAGAGAACATATGATAATACATTAGATCATTCATGCTTTAACTGCATAATCTCTAGATATTTTCTTGTCATATTAAATTAACAGTAATTAAACATAAGTTCATGCTACCTGAATTTTATTTACAAACTTATTTTTCTTATGGAAATGATATGTGAGTAAAAGCAAATGAACAATTTAGTCTTTACCAGAATCAAGTCAGAGCAGTCAGCTACCCTGCGCTCACCCCTGTACATGCACAACTCATTATTTCTTGCTTAACATTTTCATTTAGTTATCTATTTTCCATTTATAACTAATAGCTTAAATAGGTATGCATATAGATTTTGTGGCTCTTTCATGAAAATACTGCTAACAATGCATTTTATTAATTAATAATTTAACTTAAAAGCAATAAATAAAAACAACTGCCTTCTTCATCTTTAAATTCATTCCCACTTGCAAAACATTGAAACACATGAAAACAGAGTCAATGTAAGTATTTTCCTATTCAAATTCTAAAAATACCACAGAACAGGTCAAAAATATATTTTGGAAAAAGACTTAAATACAATGTTGATGTCCTCTCGTTCATTGTGTTTATTGAAGACATGTTACTCTAAATATCTACCAGTCATTAACAACAAAACAATCTTATCTTGGAGCCCCAAGTTTTCCAGAGTTCTAAATAAAATCAAGAACTCAAGTTCATATATCAGTTTATTTTATGCATTAAGATAATATGTACTGGGCCAAGTGAAAATAATTCTCAGATAAAAATGACTATGTACTGAAAACAATTCATAAAAGTAACAAAAAACGGAAATAAAAGTATAGCAAAACTTACAATGTTTCATTTTTTCTCAGAAAACAGTAAGTAATAGTCTGACTACTTTGAAACTCTGCTGATTTTATGAAATCACTGCTTTATTACAGATATGAAATGGTACAGCACACAATTGCACCAGCTCACCTTGCTCTTGTAACCTTGATCACAACTGTTTCTCATTACCACACATCAGGAAAGCCAAAAATCTTTTTGTTATGCTGCTTTTAGTCAATTACCAGTGATCTATCTATCTATCTATCTATCTATCTATCTATCTATCTATCTATCTA
>LOJH01040152.1:0-14683 GCA_001685095.1 Ellobius talpinus | reverse complement strand
AATCAAAGCCCAGATCCATTGTCCTTGGCTTCTCAGTCAGCTCTACTTGTCAGCAATGTTCAGAGAGTCCGGATTAATCACATAAGCATTTTCAATTAATTACAGAGAAATATATGCACATCACAAGCTTTAAGTTAAAATACTTTGATGACAGACAGGAACAATTCTTGATGTTGGAAAAGTAGATTATACAACTGAGAAATATAAAACATTAAAATAAAACTACAAGAAAGAATCAAGCTAAAGCAAATGAAGGGAGGGAGGGAAGAAGGAGGGAGGCAGGAATGTAGTGATATTTTATTTGTATTTTAATAATGCTTGCTTGAAGTTCAGAGAGGAAAACAGACACAAGATCAGTTTTACGAACCAGGCAGTGGTGACATATACTTTTAATCTTAGTTTGTCATAGAATCTGGGTGGTAGTGGTACATGTCTTTAATCCTAGCCCTAGAGAGGAATATAAGACAGGAGGACACAGCTCTCAGACACAGTCTCGTTCTGAGATTCCTGGAGGTAGGATAGTCATTTCAGACTGTGGTACAGATAAGGACCGGTGGCTGTCATTTTTGCTTTTCTGACCTTCAGGCTGAACCCATTTTCTATCTCGGTTTTTCTTAATCATGCTATGGCAAGGGAAAGAACAGAGAAACAGATGGATGGATGTTATAGCTATAGAAATGTTTTAATTTTTAGTTTTTATAACTATAGAAATTAATTTAAAAATATGTTTCAATAAATTTCTAAATATCTTAGTAGAAGAATATGGTTATTTCACATATTGCATGTGAAATTAAGGGCAAAGCAATTTAATTTACATGTTAAGGAAGAGAGTAACTGAAAGACAAGAAATTATCAGATCAGAGGTTGAGGTTTCATGAAGATGTAAAATTCTGGAAAAATAGAAAAAAATAACTGTTTTTCTAATGCCAGAGGGAATCCTATAAACAGACTTGTGAACAGCTTAATTCAGTTCATCTCAAACTTTTCTTCTCAGGACAGCGACATGAACCACTAATAGTAGTACATTAACTGGGTAGTATTATATGTAAAAATAAGGTAGATGATAATATAAGTCAGGATATGCAGGTCAAATATTTCTAGCCTTGGCAGGCCTGCCAGGCTGTGTATGTCCTTCAAATCAGAACCTACTCTTGACATAAGCAGTCATAACAGAAGTGTCTAGAAAGGCTTTAAGAAACATATGCCTTTTTACGAAAGACAACCATAACTGTTAAAAAATATTTAAAACTACAAACAAACAAATACCCTAGCTTATAAATTCTGAAAAATTTTTATGGAAAAACAGAAAATATTTATTCAAGAAATTTGTCTGTGATTAGTAACAAGAACCTTCAACAGTGTAGTCATGGCCCTCTGTTTCCCACAGCATTTATAGGCTCCTCACAGATGCTCTACAGGAATTCTATTGCTAAGATACTGTAGTTCAGTCCTCCACCAGCTCTAGGTCTCAGCCTCCTGCATCCAGAAAGGAGGGACAAGTCACCAGTATTTCCCAATTCCTTGGCTCAGTTCTGTGGGCAAAGGTACATCCTAGACAAGTGAGTCTGGAAGTGTGAGAGTTCCTTTCTTTCATACAATCCTCATTTGTAAGCTGAAATGTTCCTTCAAATGGGGATAAGTGAGTGCACACAGGCTTAGGTTACTCCTGTCAAGGTAACTTAGTGATAAAAAGTTCATGCTTAAGGAGGTAAGCAAGAACACCAAAAACTAATGACTAATGCCTCAATCCTGTGCTCAGTTCACAAGAATAAAACTGACCCCCAAATCATTGAACAAATATATGAACATGTTTCCAAGAGAGAAAAAAATGGTGGTGTAGGAGGACCTTCTGTATTTGTGTTGATTTCATTGGTTAAATAAAGAGACTCCCTGGGCCTTTTGATGGGGCAGCCCTTAGGTGGGCAGAGTAGACAGAACAGAATTCTGGGAAGAAGGACAGTGTGGCAGACACCATGGCTCTCCTTCCCGACATGGATGCTGGTTGGACTCATGCTGGTAAGCCACAATCAAGTAGCTGGCGATACACATTAATGGAAATGGGTTAAACTGATATGTGAGAGTTAGCCAATAAGAGGCTGGAGATAATGGGCCAGGCAGTATTTTAATTAATAGAATTTCCATGTGGTTATTTAGGGTGTAAGCTAGTGGGACGGAACAAAGGGCCTGCTCTCACTTCTACAAATTGGAGCCAGGGTTTAGAAGAGAGATGAATTACATTGTATACTTTGTCAGAGTCTGAATGTCATAGGGTATTAAAGCACTACTTAGGTAACTTTTTCTAAAAGTAGATAATAATATCTATATACTAAGTAATGCATTACACTGCTATAATGTTATATATAGATAAATCAATATTATCATGAGAGGAGATTAACTTCTGAGCAAATAGCAGAACATTTATTCTTCATTATTATTCAGAGTGTCTCCAGCATCACATATCAGTTCCCTTAGACAAATGCTCAAGAAAGTTCTAGCTTTGCTTCTGATAGCTGTAACATGACAGCTTGCACCATTTTTAAATTAATTTTGAAGCTTTGAGTTTTATTTGTGAAATTATACCTTATCTGTTAGTAGGTAATATTGTCCTTGCTCAAAATGACTGTTTATCCTGTTTTGAAAGCTCTGTTGCTTTTGAAAAACATAAATGAAGTGTAAGCAATTATTCCCATCCTTCATGATACCTGTCCTTTTCACTCTTGAGTACTTTTTAATAATTTATTTAACAAATTTTCATAATGCTTTGATCCAACACCGTAATATGAAAGATTCAGTTTTCAAATTAGTCACAACAAATCACAATATCTTCTATTTGTTGTCATGTTTCTCTGTGCATAAATGTAGGCTAGCAACTAAATTGTTTTAACCATTATTAGAGTTTAGAAAGTAATAATTTCCTTTTATTAAAACTCATATTGGCCAGGCCTTTACATTTCTGTGGCTAAATATCCAAGAATATCAACTTAGAGGTGGAAATGTTTATTTTGGCTTATGGTTTCAGAGGGTTTAGCTCATCATGGTGAAGAATGTATGTCAGGGCTCTTCAGAACCAGGCAGAGCTTTCCAAACATCCAAAGTGACCTACACACTGGTGCTGAATTTCACTTACAGATTATATCTGCATCTTTCTACACTGCTGTTCCAAGATGGGGCAAAACATTTAAAAATGTGATTTTGGCGTTTCAGAGTTAAATAATTACCCCAACCTCTGGAACCTCCAGTCTCAAACCTAATTTATAAAACATAATACATTTAGAATAACTCCAAGAGTTTCAGATTCTTAATAGTATCCAAAAATTCAAAATCAAAGATTCCTTTGGACTCAAGGAAACTCTTAGCATTGAGCCTCTGTAAATATGAAAAAGCAAGTTAAGATACACAATGGTTAACTTCATTCACTGTAAGAAAAGATAACAATTTTCTTTCTTTTTTTTAACAGAAACAACTTAAGTGGAGAAGGTCTTATTTCAGCTTATGATTTCAAAATGTTATGCCCAACATATTAGGGAGTAAATGTCAGAGCAGAAAGAAGCAGTTCACATTTGTGGCTACCCGGAGCAAGAGAGAAAAGAGAGTTCTTTAAGGATACAGTAGAGCCTTTAGAGGAGTATCCTTAGGGAGCTAGTTCCTCTTTCTGGGTGTTATGTCCAATGTAAGCAAACATTCACAATACAAAACAGCAAGAGAAGAAAAAAAAGAAGTATCAGACTAAAGCCATGCAAAAATGCATCATTAAGGAAGATCTGGGAAGAGTTAGTAAAGGGGAAAATGTGACTATAATATATTTTAAAAATCAACAAAAAATTAATTCCCATAACTCCATGTCCAGCACTGGAGTCATGTGACAGGCTTGACCTACTATGACCTTGCTGTTTATAGCTCACTGAATCTCTCTCTGGTCTCAATGCCTCTTATTTACTACAATTGTTGTAAGCACACACTCCAAGTTTCTGGACTCTCCTATATTGCAGTATGTTTACAGAAGCTTAGGATTCTTGCTGGAGCTTCATCTGTGGCCTTCAGAGGGACTTAATACAGATATTCCATACCCATCATGCATTTCCAGACCTCACATGCCTTTTCTTGAAAGAAGTGGATGCTGATAGGATCCTGTGTTTCCTATATTTGACACATCTGTACTAAGAGAAGCACATGGGTAGTCCTAAAATCTGAGCCAGTGTGTATAGTACCTAGGCCTCTTTAGATTGCTGCTTTAACATCCTCTGAGGGCTAAGAGTGATGACCCTGGAATGCTTCCCTGATGGCTTTCTGCAAACAGCTATCCTAGCAGCTATCTGGGCTATCAAAGGGCACTTTTTCAACTTAGTTATTAATTTTGTATGGATGAGACTATACTGAGCGAAGTGTGATAAACTCCTAAAAGGACAACAATATAGCTTTCCTATTGTTGTGAGGCAAAGAACTTGGGTTTTTTAGTGTGATAATCACTTTAATATTAGTACATTTTAAAATTTTATTTATTTATTTTACATCCGTACTCCAATTTTATGGCCCTCCTCTCCTCTCACTCCCTGTCCCCACCTCGCATCAAACCCACCCACCCCCAATCCATAACTCCTCTGCTTCTATTCAGGAAGGGGCAGAGCTTCCATGGATATCAACAAAACATGGCATATAATGTTGCAGTAAGACTAAATTTCTCCCCTTGAATTGAAGTTGGGCAAGGCAATCCAGTATGGGGAGTAGGTTTCTAAGAGTCAGTCAAAGTGTTAGGGACAAGCCCTGCTCTCATTGTTAGGAGTCACACAAATAGATCAAGCTATACAACTGTCACATACACATAGGGGCCTTAGTAAGTCCTATGCAGGCACTCTGGTTGTTGGTTCAGACTTTGTGAGTTCCTATGAGCCAAGATTAGTTGTTTCTGTGGGATTTCTTGTGATGTTCTTTACCCCTTTGACTCCTACAATTTTTCTTCCCTCTCTTCAGCAAGATTCCCTGAGCTCAGGCTGATGTTTTCCTATGAGTCTCTGTATATGTTTCCATAAGTTGCTGGATGAAGGCTCTCTAATGACTATTGGGGTAGTGCCCAATCTGATAATAAAAGACAGCTAGTTAAGGCTATGTATCAATCATTGCTAGGAGTCTTAACTGGACCATCCTTGCATATTAGTGGGAGATTCACTTGTATCAGGTTTATACCTGACCCAGAAATATGGCCCACTTTATTTCAGTTCTTTCCTCCTCCATCCACCTCACAACTTGATCCCTCAAATTCCCATCCTCACCCACCCACACTCCACCCACGAGATTTTTCCTATTCCCTCTTCCCAGGGAGAGCCATGTGTCATCCCTTGGGTCACCTCTCTGGGTCAATGGATTGTGACATAGTTATTCTTTCCAGCCAATATCCAAGTATGAGTGAATACATACCATGTTTGTCTGTCTGGGTCTCACTCAGGATGATTTTTTTTCTAGTTCCATCCATTTGCCTTCCAATTTTCTGATGTTATTATTTTTAATAGATAACAGCTGAGTAATACTCCATTTTGTGAATGTACCACATTTTTTTAAATCCCTTCTTTGATTGAGAGGCATCTACGTTATTTCCAGGTTATGGCTATTACAAATAAAGTTTACATGAACATAGTAGAGCAAGTGTCCTTGTGGCATGATTAAAAATCCTTTGGGTATGTACCTAAGAATGATATAGCTGGATGGATCAATAGTCTCAACCAAAATCCAGTTACACTGAACCTGATAGGAGAGAAAATAGAAAATAATCTTGAACTAATTGGCATTGGAGACACCTTCCTGAATAGAACACCAGTAACACAGATACTAAGACAGTTAATAGATAAACATCATTAAAGAAGAAAACTTCTGTAAGGCAAGGAAACTGTCAATAGAATAAAATAGGAGGCTACTTAATGGGAAAAGATTTTTGTCAACTCCACATCTGATAGAGGGATTGTCTCCAAAATACATAAAGAACTCAAGAAACTAGACATAGAAGAACTGAATAATCCAATTTAAAAAATAGGATATTGACCTAAACAGAGAATTCTGAACAAAAGAATCTTAAATGGCTAAGAAACACTTAAAGAATTGTTCAACATCCTTTAAACATCAGAGAAATATAAATAAAAATTACTCTGAGATTCCATCTTTTTTTAATTTTTTAAAATAAAAACAAACTATCATTTTTCATTTTACATACCAATCCCAGTTCCAACTCCCTCCCCTCCTCCCATTCCATCCACTTTCCCCCACACCCCACCACCCATCCACTCCTCAGAGAGGTTAAGACACATTGCTTTGAGGAAGGACCAAGGCCTTCCCTACTATATGTAGGCTGAGCAAGGTATCCATTTAAGAAGAATATGTTCCAAAAAGCCAGTACAAGTATTAGGGATAAATTTTGATGCCATGGTTGGTGACCCCACAGTCTACCCCACCCATACAATTGTCACCTACATTCAGAGGGTCTAGTTTAATCTTATGCTGGTTCCTTCCCTGTCCGACTAGAGTTGGTGAGTTCCCACTAGCTCAGGAAGATTGTTTCAGTGGGTTTCATGGACTTCACTTCTTTGCTTATATTCTCACTCCTCCCATTCTTCAACTGGGCTTTTGGAGCTCAGTCCAGTACTCTGATGCAGGTCTCTGATTCTTCTTCCATCAGTTGCTGGATGAAGGTTCCATGGTGGCATTTAAGATAGTCATTGATCTGACTTCAGGACAAGCTCACTTTGGGCATCCTTTCTACTATTACTTAGGGTCATCTTACACATATCAGAATGGCCAAGATCAAAAACACAAATGACAGCTCATCCTGTAAAAGACATGGGTCAAGGTGAATACTTCTCCATTGCTGGTGGGGTTGAAAACATTTACAGTCACTTTGGATATCAAAAAAATGGCAGTTTCTCAGAAAATTGGGAATCCATCTATGCATTTTTTAAATTTACATTTCTAATGTCTTCCATTTTCTAACTTATTTTAAAAATATTTCCGGACAGCCTTTTGCTCCAGTTTGTCAATGTAAACCTGACTAAAAGCACCCAGTCATAACAATGCCTCATTGGGAAAGCTGGTTTTGTCTGCATAATAATCAACTATGCCATTGTTTTTTAATGCAACCACCCTCAACTCTTGGTCATCTTCTAGCCCAATTCAAAGTTTTGTCAGAAAGCTCATGAGAGCAATCTTTACTGTTAATAATTCTGTCAACAGTTTTTTTTTTATTTCCACCTCTCAGAATTTCTCATTAATCTCTGCTTTCAACATTTTAGGGACTATCTACCCCATATTTTTCAAAGATTTCCAAATTCTTCTTACAAATTAATTACATTTACCTAAGATTTACATTGCTAAGGCTTGTTCACAGTAACTCTGTTTCTTTGGTAACCATCTTCTTTTGTTGATTTTTTCATATCTGTGACAAAATACCTCACAAAAGAACTCAAGGAAGGAAGTTTTCTTTTAACCCATGGTTCAAAGGATTCTGTCAATCATATTAGGGAAAGTGTGGATGAAGAAAACAGTTTACACGATAGAGGACAAGACTGTTATAAAATGGATAAGGCACCTCCAAGGGAACATTCCCAGTGACCTATTTCATACAGGCATGTCTCACTTCTCAAAAGGTAGGTCCAAAACTTTTCAAAACAGTGCCAAAATCCAGGGGAAATTTTTCAAAGCATTTGATGTGGGACCTATTTCATATTCAAATATAACAATGTTTTCTCTAATTAATAGGTCTTGAAATTTTAAAATATTGTGTCACCAAACTCTTACTGCCAGTTGTGTGTGCATGCTGGATATATTATATTAATATTAAAGATTTCTAATTGTAAAACAAAAGTAACATTGTTCTATCAATGGTATTGGAAAAGGTCTGGATATGCTCTGACAAGTACAGGAAATGCAATTATATTGCTCTACTAAAGAAACAATATCCCTGGTGAAGCCCAACATTTCTAGGTAGCACTATTCTTCACTTACTCTGCATCGAATACAGCGCATATTTCACTTTTTGACTTGTTACAGTCATCGGGAAGTTTCATTACTATCCCTAATTTGTTCAAAGCATTCCTGAGCTCATGTAGCTCAGAGATTTGACAAAGCCAGAATTTAGCAGGATCAATTGTATGCCTTCAAAAGATACCTTTTTGAATACTGTATTAGGCAGCTTCCTAGCAAGTGTAGATATATGGAAGGTAGTTAAGAGCATTCTAAACCGAATGTTCTAGTTTAGAATATTTCTCTGCACATCTTAGTTTTACAGATGGACTTAAAATAGAGAGAGGGTAGCAGACACTTTTTCAGACACCAGCCAATGACAAGTAAGTAAATATTATAGTTCTTTTATGGTCAAAATTATTTCTTACAGTCCTCACTTCTCACTGATCCATAAACACAACTTCAGAGCTCAAAATGAAAAAAAAAATCGAAACTATCCTGTTATAGTGTATTAGGTATGTGCTTAGTATGCCGAAGTCAAATGCATGAGATTTTTCCCTCTTCAATGATCTTTGGCCTATCTATATCTTCAGCTCTCAGCAAATAACTACATATGAATTTTTATCAGATAATGTGTTCATATCTGTAAGACATTCCCCCTGCACTTTTATTGATATACTGTGACTTAATCCCCATATTTATTCAGAAAAATTATGTGCAAACCCTTAGAATAAAATTGTCTTGAAAATAACATTATTTGCAAGCACCACCCGACAGTTCTACATTCACATCCCATTAAGGTGTCTGCTGTGCAATCCATCTCACAGTAGCCATTGGGTTTATCTTTACATTTACAAAATAAATGAAAATTCTGGTTGTTAGCTAGTGCAGGAAAGCTATGAATACCTAATATTTCTGTTTCTTGGGAACTTTGTCACCAGTCATATTTGGTTACTCACTCTCTGTTGATTGCTGTTGCTGTACTGAGTAAACCACTCCCTAAGACAGTTGACGGCTGAATTAAAATCTGAGGAGGCAAAGAAATAAATTTCTTCACTGTTTGTGGAGCAACATATTCTGCAGTATACTGTAAGATGTTATAGCTTAAAGTAACACTGTAGAGTGCTAGTAAGAACGAATTTAGAGCCAACTTAAAAGGAACTCATAATCATAAAATCATCCATAGACAGAGGTAATAAAAACATAGTTACAGTAAACATACTGAGGACTCAGTAACAACAGATAAATCATGAGGTGGAAGACCGAAGAGGCAAACCGCACACATAATCTGAACAGTGTAAGGAAATTATCAGGCAATGAAGCAATAGAAATGTCACAGTGCTGCAGCCAGGGTTCATTACAACCCCCCCCAATAACACTCATTTCTTTTAAAGGTCAAAGAAACTTGTAAATAATAAACATCAACTTCATTTCATTTTTTCTTCTGTTATATTTGTTTACCTATAAAAGACTTATACTTGGCTTGAAAGTTTCATTTGTTGAAAGCAGTATCAACTCTTCTAACTAGAAGAGAAAAGCAAACTTATTTTCTCCTAACCACAAACTAAAACAAAATTTCATTTTTCTTTTCTGTCTGATTTTTTATTATTTATTTATTTATTTAATTGTTTGTTTATTAGAAATTTCCACCTCCTTCCCTCCTTCCATTTCCCTCCCAATCCCCCTCCCTCCTCAGTCCTAAGAGCAGTCAGGGTTCCCTGCCCTGTGGGAAGTCCAAGGTCCTCCCCCCTCCATCCATGTCTAGGAAGGAGACCTGCTTCCTAGAAGTCTATTGATCTATGCTCACTTTCTTGTCACTTCTACCTTGCTTCCAGAAGTCTATTGATCTATGCTCACATTCTTGTCACTTCTAGTGCCTGCCAATGGTTCCTTTCTCCACTCACTTGCCAAAGCTTTGTCATGTGACTTACTTTAGCCAATGACATATGTAAACTGTTCAGCATTTAATTTGAGTCAAAGCTTTACTAGAGCCCACGGATTTCAGCATGTCTCTTGCCTCTCCTTCTCCCCAAACAGCAGAAAACCTCACAGAATGGAGACTGCTTCTTCAACTCAAGAGTAATATATATATGTGTGTGCCTAAATGTATAACTATAGCCTCCTCAGTCAGTTTAGTGTTCCTTGTATGTTTATCATTTCAGGACTGAAAACTTAGTATTGGATAACCAATTACAGAGAAAATTATTTTTCCCACTCTCAGCATCCTTTAGGGGCCTCTATGTTTTGCCTACAGGTAAAGCCCCTTAAGATTTCCCCCACCCATCTTATCATATCTATTGCTACTGTGTTCCTTAAGAACTTGTCTAGGCAACCATATTGTTGAGGAATTATAGGTAAAGTGAAGTTTCTCTGTCATATTAGGCAGCCATGTTATGGAGGCATTATAGGTAAAGTGAAGTTTCCTTGTCATGTCTAGGAAACACAATCTCACAGCAGAGTCTTAATTAAATAATATGATATTTAGATGGATAAATTATATATGTGTATATGCATATACAGGCCTAAATATATGTATAAATGCACACACATATATACACACATATATTTCATATATATATGAAAAAGACACACTCATATAGTCCATCTCTTTATATATAACTATATATAAACATAGATAGATAGATACAGATATAGATAGATATAGATATATAGATACATAGATGGAAAAGAGGCCCTTATTTCTAGAGTGAACAATGGAGTACATAGTAGGGGTTAGGGGGAGGAAAAGGAAAAAAGGAATGATGTGATTATATTTCATTTTGAGGTAATAAAATAATTTAAAATGAGTATGGAATTTTTAAAAGAATATAGAATTGAAAAAACTGGACATAGAAGCAGAGAGACTGCTGCCGTGGGTGATGCTAATTTTGTGTGTCAACTTGACTGGGTACCATGAGGCATCCAGACATTTAATTAAACATTTGTTTGCAGTGAAAGTGTTTGAGAAAGAGATTAACATTTGAATCTGTACAATCGCTAAATTCGATTGACTTCTTGACTAGGGAGGTCAGTATTCAATCTGTCAAATATCTCTTAGAACAAAGAAACTGAGCAATTGCTTGGCTGAGTGAAGTTGAAACATGAGTTTTTTCCTGCCTTTCCACTTGAATTGAGCCATCAGTTCTTCTGGGTCACAGGCTGCAAGGCTTCAGTGAAACTATGTTCTTGGCACTCAACAAAAAGACTTCAACTAGAACTGCACTGGCCAGCCCTGGACTCCCTGGCTTTCAGACACAGATCTTGAGCCTTTTTCACCTTGGTGACCATATGAGCCAATTCAATGAACAACAAGATCGTTTCCTATTAGTAGTGCTTCTGCAGCAAACTCTAAAACACCTACGTCTGACATACAACGGAATCAAGAAACCACATGTGCTTGGCATGGAGTGTCATTTTATTGTAATGGCAACATATGGACACAGCTGAGCTTTGTGTTCCCCGCCACACATGCTACAATCTTTTTCAGGAAAACCTGGTGCAGACATTCTCTCATAGACTTCAGTTACTTTTTTGTTTTGTTTTGTTTTTTCAAGACAGGGTTTCTCTGTAGCTTTGAAGCTTGTCCTGGACCTAGATCTTGTGGCTTTGAACTCACAGAGATCCACCTGCTTCTCCTTCCCAAATGCTGGGATTAAAGTTGTGCACCACCACTGCCCAGCTCAATTAACATATTTTAAAGAGCATGATCTTTTAACTCAATAAAATTCAAATTGTTGTTTCTGTGACATTTTTGTCTTTCCATTTATGTTTATTTAACTATATGTACACGTGTGTGTTACATTAACTCTGTCTTTCATTTGATTTCTATTTTCACCATTTATTTTCTGCTAGATTTAAAACATTCTTTTCTGCTTAGATTTATTGTCACATAACTGTCTATGTTAACTATGTCATTTTCTTCTTCTACTGGGTCATTAGAATAGAAGTTATGGAATTACAGTACATCTCTTTAGCCACTACAGTTACTTTAGGGTATTATGACCAAATAACTACTACAGGAAAACATTATGAAACTGCATTCCACTTGTTCTAGAAACACACTGTGATGGCTGTTCTAGATTGTCAATTTGTCTACATCAGGACTTAAATAATCCAAACCCTTAATGTGGGAAAGGATATACCTTTAACCCAGAAGACACTCCCTTAATCTGGGCTACACCTTCTGATGGAAGCCTGTATAAGGACATGGAAGAAGGAAATCCTTGCTCTTTGCCTGCTTCTCCTCAACTTGCTAGCTAGTCCATTCCTTCATTGGCATGAAAGCCTACTTTTTCATAATTCCAGTGTATATTGAAGAGTAGCTGAGACATCCAAAATTGTTGACTAAGCAACTACTGGATTCTTGAACAGCCAGCCGTTGTTGGATGAGCTGGACAGCAGCTTGAAAATCTTTATATTAAATCCCCTCTCTATAAATATATATAAAATACACAGACATATATATATATATATATATATGTTCACATATATATGTTCACACACACATATAATTCTGTAAATTCTGCTACTCTAAAGAACCCTAACTAATACATCACACAACTTTTTATCAGTCTTTTAAACTGTAGTTAAGTTAGTAGAAGTCTATGACATTTAAGTGAAGGTTAATTTACATGTCCTCTGTGAATAATGATGTTAGGCATATTTTTCCTACTGATGTGTTAAGTGAAAAATTTTTGTGCAAGGGCGTTGAAATATATGGAGACATTAATTAATTTTCTACTGAGATATACTGCACACGATAGTCCAGATACATATATACTGCACACTATAGTCTAGATACATATATTTTATAAAAATAAACATGTTAAAAGTAGGTTCTTTGAGCTGATATATTAAATACTTTCATTTTTTACAAACATTTTTCAAAGAAGCACTTTTCAAAATTTTAATGACTTCTCATTTACTAGTTGCCTTTTACTGTTTATGTTTCTGTGCCTTGTATAAAAATATTTTTCTTAAACAAAATTTGAGCATATTCTGGTACATTTGTGCTAAGAAATTTTGTGGTGTAAACTCTTCATCGTTCTGCCTCCCTTCATGATGACTTCTGTAAGGGAAGACCTGAAATTATTTTAGGTACAAAACAAAAATCTAAATATATAGTGTCATCTGTCTAAAAGATTGCTATTGCCCAACCTGATCCCCAGCACTCCCCTAAAACTAACAATACTGGACTTTTCCTTCCAAGTTGACTTTGTTTGATTGCCATGTATATTTATTTTTTTCACATAAACTATGTTCATTTCACAATCATTGTACTTATCCTTGGGGATTCTCATTTTCATATAAATGTTTAAAATATTTATCAATTTATGTAAGATACCCTGCTGACACTTCATATTAGGACTGTATTAAATCTATAGATCATTTTGGAAGACAGCACTTGTATTAATAGTAGTGAGTGGTATTTCAAACCATAACTATGTAGTTTCCCTCTCAGTTTTCTTTATAGTTTTTAAGAAATATTTCTTAACTTTAGAACACAAATTTTTTAACTATTTTATATCAATCCATACTTATTTTTACTTTTGATCCAATTATAAGATTTAAATTTCAATTTAAACTAACTTTAATTAAATTTAAATTTCCAACTAACTGTAGATAGTATGTAATAATACCAAAGATTTTGTATACTGATTGTCTCTCGTCTCACTTAATAGTTCTAACCTCTTTTATAATGTCCTTCAGATATTCTGCAATTTTTCAAAATTATTTTTCTTGACTTTCCTTAATGCACTGGCTGAAGCTTATGGTAGTTGTTCATTATTTCTAACAAGATTAGTTAATATTCTTATTATTCATCTTTTGCTGAGAGAGTTCATCATAAATCATGTTAAATTAATCTATTTCCTGTGCCCACTAAATGATCAGGTTGCCTTCTGTTTTAATTTGTTGATTCAGTTAGTTCTACCAGCATAGCCTCAGTAATATTCTTCTTCTACTTGGGACTGGACTTTATTCATTTCCCTAGTTTCCTCAGCTTTTGTAGCCACAAACTTGCTGTGTGACCTTTCCTATTCACCATTTCTTTCTTTCTGGCACTTTAAGATGCTCCAGATTTATCTCATATGTTTTCTTTCCTAAGAGAGTCAGCCCTCTGTTCAATAAGCATTATATTCATTTCAAAAATGGTATTCATTTACTTATAGAGATATAAGTCTTGTATGAAAACAAAATTTTAATTACTCTGCATAGCATCCCAAGCTTTTCCATATATGTAAATGTATTAGATTTTCATACTTTATAACTTCCTTCTTTTAGCACCTTGGTTAATACTCTGCAAGTTGTTTGATCCACAAAGCCTGGAAGAGTTGAACTCAGAATTTTTATATGGATAATCAAAGCTAAACATTTCTATAATAACAAACGATTCATTACAGTTTAGAGTATGTGTGGACAATAAAATACCTTGTGACTACATAAACTGTGTTTATTATACTCCAAGAAAGAGTTCAAAGCACAGATGCAGAAGTTGTAGAACATGTAGCCAGAAAACTGAAAGAGACACTTTAGTTTTTTTTCTGTCAAGTAAACATTATGAGATAGAATAGATGAAACCTCAGTGCTTGTTTGTAAATCAATAACAAATATTTCTATCTCTTTTGGTGAGGGAGAAGTGTGTGTAATCTGTCAATCATGTTTTAAATAAACTCTGATTGGCCAGGCAGAAGTATAGGTGGGAAAACCAGACAGGAAGTAGAGGTGATACAATGAGAACAGG
>LOJH01040150.1:2109-16793 GCA_001685095.1 Ellobius talpinus | reverse complement strand
AGCAATAAGGCAGCATAAGGAGATCAAGGGGATTCGAATTGGAAAGGAAGAAGTGAAAATTGATATTTATGGTTTAGAAAAATTGTTTAAAACATTATATTTTCAGAGCATCCAGATACGGTATCTGTTTCATTATAGATCCAGAGTTGACTTCGGTGCTACATGGTATTCTTAATGCTTAACACACAGCCCTAAATCTCTTATTAATTTTTGACCTACAGCTATTTCCTCTCAAATCAATAAATTCTGTATGCAGAAATTAACTATTATTCTTACTTTCTAGTTGAAAAGTCAATAAGTTTCATTCAATAATGAAGTCAGAATTCTACACAATGTTATCTTTTATCAGTTAAATATTATTAATTCATTAGTAGTTCAGCTTCCCAAGCATAAAATATTGAAAAACCCCAAATGCGTGAAAATTGTTTTAAGTCAGTAAACTTTATGAAATCAGCAGTATTCAAAGCTTTTATGCTTGCGGGTATAGGAGGTAGCAATCTTTTATTTGTGAAGTTATCCTGTTTTTATACAGCTTTACATTTGAGTTTTGTTCCATATTCCTGTGAATTTGACCTTCCATGTGATAATACAAATTAAAATACAAACCACTTCTCTAAATTTTGGTCCTTTTAAATCCAGTTGAACTTCAGAGAAGAGTTACTCTGTGTTGATATATTTTTAGTTGCACAAAATTTAAAAATGTATAAAATAGACAGCCACCGAAATATGTTAGTGATGGTTACCCACTGTGTGTGTGCATGCATGTGTGTGTGCATGTGTGTGCATGTGTGTGTTTGTGCATGTGTGTGTACAGGTGTGTGCATGTGTGTGTGCATGTGTGTGGTCACGCACAGGTACACGGGTGTGTTGCACATATGAAGTCCTGAGGTTGACACTGGGTGTCTTCTTCAATTACCTTTCCCATTTGGGGAGGGTGACAGTGTCATATTTATTTAAATGCCCTATATTTTATCCATTGAAGATTGGTGCAGATCAGTGCACCTAACTTGTCCATGAGACTGATGTGAGGGAATAAGGGAATGCACAATATTTACTATTGTTTGGTCTTCCTGTGCTTTGTTGGCTTCTCACAAGGGAGCAGGAGAGAGTGGCAAAGCCTAAGTATTTAAAGAAATCATAGTTGGGAGTGTTTTAAAATTAAGGGCAAAGACCAAAACATAGCTGTAGAAATCTCAGAAAATGCCAAGCAGAGAGGGAGAAAGAGAAACCAGCAACCAAATCACAAATATTCTTACTGCTTTCTATGTTTTTTAGGCAATTTTATACATGTGTGCAATGTGTGGTAAATGTATTCACCCTCCCTTGCCCACTCCCATTCATTCAGAAGCCCTCTTCTCAGCTGCTGTCATTCTACCCTGTAAGACACACTCGAATGGAGGCATGCAGGTGGGGCTGAAAGAAGCCCTAGGCTCAGAAAGCCAGCCAGTTATCCCAACCTAGATGCTCATTTGAAAGTGCTAAATGGAAGCAGTAAATACCAGCTATCAATCCTGAACTCTGTAAAGGGTAAAAAGAAAAAACAGAGCGAGGGAGAAAATTAAGATTTTGTTAGACAAACAGCCTGGGGGAGTTTATTCTCTGTAGACCAATAATAAACAATACAGTTCCTAGTGGCTGTTCTGGGAGGGCTTTAGACAGAAGAGATGTGATTCCAAATAGATACTTGGACCTAAAGAACATAATAAACAGTGGCCTAGCAGGGATTATAGAAACAAGTTTTGAATGTCAGTGTACAGTTAGATACTATGCATCATACCAATATCACAAAAGACCAGGAGGATAGATGGCATTAGTCCATCAGGGCTGTCTACTACATATGAAACAGTTTAATATTACTGAAAAAAGGCACATTTCCTTGGATGATACCATTTAAAGTATCTATATTCATAAACTTTTGTATTTCTACAAACTGATGCAATGAATTGTCTGGTATTCTGTTAACAATCATTGTATATTTCATTCTGTTTTGTGAGTATATGCCATATGTGTGTGCCAGTCAGAGGAAACTTTGCAGGCGTCAGATCATTTCTACCAGGAAGATCTCTGGAATCTATGCTATCTCACATGCCCCTTCTTAATGCTATTGACACACTTGTTCACAAGATTTAGTCTGTTTTGACAATGTATTTGTGTGACTCTGTGGAGATTATGGAACCATGTTAGAGACTGAGTCAGACTATGTGGGTGATCTGGTGGGGGATGTTTCCGTGGGTGTGATGCAGAGTTAGAGATGTAATTAACATGATGCTTTTAATTCCATCCACAAATAAGCTTGGGTAGAGTCACATTGATTCCCTTTAAATATTTTGTATCATTCACCTATGAGACTGTGGGAGCTTAGGTAGCACAATTCCATGTAAGTCATCTTTTTTTCTCATGAGCTTCAGGAAATATCTTTTAAGAAGTGATATTTATATTTTTAACCCAATTTGTGATAATAGTCTTATCTACAGTGTTCTTTTATTGCACAATTAATGTCTATGTTTTCTTCAGGTATGGTGACCTCTTCAACTTCTAATATTTGCCATTTCTGTCCTTTAATTTTTATATTTGTATGTGCACACATGATCATGCTGCAACATGGCTGTGAATGTCAGAGGACAACATCTGGGGTTGGTCCTCCACCCTCTATCTTGTTTGAAATAGTGTCATTCTTCACCACCATGTGTGCCAGAACAGCTAACCTCAGATCTCCCAAGGATCCTCATGTCTCTAACTCTCAACTAGCGATAAGAAAAGCCAGGGTCTAGTGAAATAAGCAACTTCAGCTTTCAAATAATCAGTTTAGAATTTCATTGGTGCTCTCTAACTTTTTTATTTTATTTTTTTTATTTTACATAGCAACCACAGTTTCCCCTCCCTCCTCTTCTCCCCTTCCTTCTCTGCACCTCCTTTCTGCTCCCCTCCTGTCTTTCCTCAGAAAGGGTAGGCCTCCCATGGTAGTCAACAAAGCAAGTTGAAGCAGGAGTAAGCTCCTCCTCCCTGCATCCTGAGGAAGGCATCCCATCATAAGGATGGGTTCTGAAAAGCCAGTTCATGTGCCAGGGATAGATCCTGGTCCAACTACTAGGGGCCCTGCAAATGGACAAAGTTACAAAACTGTCTCCCACATGCAGAAGGCCTAGATCTGTCCCATGCAATCTTCCTAGTTGTCATTCTAGAGTCTGTGAGCTCCCATGAGATCAGGTCAGCTGTTGCTGTGGGTTTTCCCATCATTATTTTGACCCCTTTACTCATATAATCTCTCCTCCCTCTGTTCGACTGGACTCCTGGAGTTTGGCCAAGTGCTTGTCTGTGGATTTCTGCATCTTCTTATACCAGTCACTGGATGAAGGTTCTATGATGACAATTAGGGTAGTCAACAATCTGATTACAGGAGAAGAACAGTTCAGGCATCCTCTCGACTATTGCTAGTAATCTTAGCTGGAGTCATCCTTGTGGATTCCTGGAAGTATCCCAGAAACAAAAAACAGTATGTAATCACTCATATTAGATGTAAAGCAAAGGATAACCAGGCTACAACTCACCACCCCAGAGAAGCTAGGTAACAAGGAAGATCATAAAAGGGATGCCTAAATTGCCCTGGGATGGGGAGATAGATGACATCTCCTGAGTAAACGGGGATGGGGGTATTGAATGGAGGGGATATTACATGGGAATATGTATGATCAGGATGGTCTAGTAGAGGGAGGGACACAGAGAGAGAGAGAGAGACAGCAATGAAAGAGATATCTTGATAACAGGTGCCATTGTGGGGTTAAAGAGAAACCTGGTGCCAGGGAAGTTTCCAGGTAGTCTCCACTGATGAATTATTTCGACTTCACCACTGAGTCTGCTTACATACACTTTTGATTTGTGATTTCATTTTTATTTTGAAAGACAAAGGAGAGGCAAATTGCAAGTCCTTTCCATGCTGAAGTAGAAATGGTACATCTACAGAAAAAAATATGTATTCTCCTATATGAAATTTCAGGTTTAGATGAGTTGTATCACATATAGACATACAAATTTAACTTTGTGAGAAATTGTCAAATGATACAATTTTCTATTTGTGCAAAAACCCTGGATATATCCCAGTACTGTCCAGTCTGTTTGATTTCTGCTTGTTTGATTTTTGCTTCCAACCATCCTATTATGTATAGAGGTTTTCATCTATTAACTGAGAATTTCATACATGGTTATGTCTTCATCATCTCCCTACTCTACCTACTCCAAGTGCACTTACAATATGCCCCACACACTTCTTCTTCCAAGCTTTCTGGCCTCCTTTTTACTCTCGCTGATTCTACTTAGGATGCCAGCATGTGCGTGTGTGTGTGTGTGTGTGTGTGTGTGCATGTGTGTTCATGTGTATGTGTGTTCATACGTCTGAGTGTGTCTGTGTGTGTATGTGTGTGTGCGTGCATGCATGTGTGTATGTGTGCATGCATGTGTGTGTGCGTGCGTGAGTGCATGTGTGTTTGGTGTGGGGAGGATTGTCATCCACTGCCCATGGGCAATTTCTCTGGGAATTTCTCCATTTTTTGATGACTGTTGAAGTTCATATTCTTTTATAAAACACACTTCAACTCACTTTCCCATTTTGTTTCTATTGGTTGTTTATCACTAAGTTTCAAATATTGTTTACATACTACAGGAAAAGGATTCAGCTACAATAACCTCACTATACCCTTGCTCCAGTGTGGCTTCTGAACTCATGTGCATCTCTTTGGATCAATATAAAGTTCCATCACAAAAGTTCACATCATTATTCTGTTCTTGGTAAGTTCTGAGGACCCCTCCAAGCAATATCAGCAATGTCTAATAATTTTGCAGTCCAGCCTTCTCAGTAATTTTCTTCTAAAAACTTGCAATCTAAATTGTTATTCTTGTCTTTAGTGTGATTTGGAGCTAATTTTTGTAGGATTGTCTGTTTCCATAACTATTTCAAACAGAACTTCTTAAAATTTAATTGGGCATTCTGTATTCTCTGTAGGTGACCTAACTTGTAGATAATTAACATTTCTTCCAGCCAATAGTATTTTATCAGAATTATTGTGCATTAATAATAAATCCATATCCTGATAATAATGCAACTTCTTTTGTATTAGTATTTGTGTTGTGAGAAAACGTAATGGTTTCTGGCCATACTGCACACCTGGAAGTCAGTGGACAACTTTGGTAGATGGCTCTGCCTCCTATCTTCCTTGAGATGGGGTCTTACCAGATGGTTGTTCTTTGCACTTGAGAGTAGTTGGGCTCATGGTACCTGTGTGATTCTGCTGTTGCTATCTCCCATATCCTCATAGGAGTGCTGAGATTACAAGTGTGCACTGCAGCCTTTGGCTTTTTACATGGATTCCAGAGTTGGAACTCTTTAGTTAGGCTTGCTCAGCAAGAACTTTTATCTTCTGAGTCATCTCCCTGATCTTGTATTTATACTTTGTTTTTAATATATCTTTAGGAAATTTTATATCTCTTGGAGTTTCCTAGGAATTATATATTTCTGCATTATAAAAACTAGAATATCCATATTAATACTGAATTAAAGACTAATTCAAGGACTGCATTTGTTCCATGAAGATGGTGTAAATTTTTTTATCAGCAATTTCTTTTTTCTAATGCCCCCCTTCATCGTGCCTGTTTCTGGGTGCTTGTGTGCTTGTTATAGGCAACACTCATCCAGTTCTTTCCCTGACTCTTGGCTTGCCAAAGGCTCCATACCTCTACTTTTCCAATGCAGAAGCTTTCAAGTTCTCTGACTCTAGCCAGCCACAGTTGCCCACTTTCCTGTATCCAGCATCAAACTGAAAACTCACTGACACGTATGTAGTAGGGCTCCTTGTTTGTAAGTTATGGAAGTGGAGTTCTTCCTCAGTCTCCCTCTTGTGCTTTATAGATGGTGAAAGACTCTAGTTCAATTCTGAGATCAGTGAGTTCTCCATTCACTTTCTGGGCCCTCAAGCTTCCAGAACCTTCCTTGTCTCTGCTTTAGAACTCTCCCACTATGACAGTCTAACATTCAGTCCTTCTCATGTTCTCCCAGTAAACAACCATGGTACAAACTGCAAGGGTATTAGTGGCTCTTTGCTTATAGCATGTTAAGCAGTTGTAAATTACCAAATTGCCATGGCAGACAAGTTCTGGATAGTTTTTGCTGATTTTGAGTTTGAAAGACCTATCTTAAGGTTATACTAGGGTGTGAAATAAGGGCCATTTGACACTTTATGCTTTGGAGAGTTCTCTTGGATCAAATTGGTAGCCCTGATATTTGGAACATAATTATTAATGGCTGTTATAACTTCTTGATGTTTCCTGCCTCTGAGAGGAAGAACTTCATTTGTGTCCATTAAGTATGATATCAGCTGTAGTTTTCATAGCTATGCCTTGAGAAGGTTTGCATTATCAGAATAAATGGAGATCAATTTTTAAAAATGCTTAATATGTTAATATCTTATAATTAATCCAAGAGGTAAAAGTTTACTTAAACCATCCTTGCATTCCTGGAATCTGCATCACCTGGTCATGAAATATATTATCTTTTTGTATATCTGTGGATATTGTTTATTTTAATATGTAGTTTTCATGTATGATCCCAACCTTCACCCACTCCTCAGAAAGAGTAAGGCACATTGCTTTGGAGAAGGTACAAGGCCCTCCCTACTATATCTAGGCTGAGTAAGGTATCCATCCAAAGAGAATGGGTTCCCAAAAAGCCAGTACAAGCAGTAGGGATAAATCCTGGTGCTACTGCCAGTCGCTCTGCAATCTGCCCCAGCCATACAACTGTCACCTACATTCAGAGGGTCTAGTTTGGGCCGATACTGGGTCTTTCCCTGTCTGGCTGGAGTTGGTCAGCTCCCATTAGCTCAGGTAAACTGTTTCATTGGGTATCCCCTTCATGGTTTTGACCTCTTTGCTTATATTCTCACTCCTCCCATTTTTCAACTGGACTTTGGGAGCTCAGCAGAGTGTTCCACTGTATGTCTCTGTCTCTGTTTCCATATTTGAGCTTCTTTGATTTTCATTTCTCTGAAGGCTAAGTACATTGAGCATTTCCTTAATTGTTTTTCAGACATTTTAAATTCACCTGATGAGAGTTCTCTGTTTAGGTCTGTACCCCATTTTTAATTGTATTATTTGGAATCTTGATGTCTAATATTTTAAATTCTTTATATGCTTTGGAGATCAGTCCTCTATCTGATATGGGGTTGGTGAAGATCTTTTGGAGATCAGTCCTCTATCTGATATGTGGTTGGTGAAGTTCTTTTCCCATTCAGTAGGCTGCCTTTTTGTTTTTATTGACTGTGTCCTTTACTTTACAGAAGTTTCTCAGTTTCAGTAGGTCCTGTTTGTTTATTGTTGTTCTTAGTGTCTGCGCTACTGGGGTTATATTTAAGAAGTGGTCTCTAGTGCCCATGCCTTGAAGGCTACTTCCCACTTTCTCTTCTACCAGGTTCAGTGTGGTTCGATGTATATTGAGGTCTTTAATTCATTTGGACTTGAATTTTGTGCATGTGGGTAGAGATATGAATCTATTTGCATTCTTCTAACCAAGAAAGAAAATTACAGCTGAATCTCACTCACTCATGAACATAGATATGAAAATACTCAATAAAATACTGGCAAACCAAATGCATGAACACATCAAAAAATCAACCACCTTGATCAAGTAGGTTTCATCCCAGAGATGCAGGGCTAATTCAACACATTATATATGAATGTAATTCACCATATAAATAAACTGGAATAAAAAACATGATTATCTCATTAGATGTTGAAAAAGCATTTGACAAAATCCAACACCCCTTTATCATAAAGGTCTTGGAGAAATCAGGGATACAAGGAACATATATAAATGTAATAAAAGCAATATACAGCAAGCAGACAACCGATATAAAATGGAGAGAAACTCAAAGCAATTCCATTAAAATCAGGAACAAGACCAGTCTGTCCACTCTTTCCATATCCATTCAACATAGTTCTTGAAGTTCTAGCTGGAGCAAAAGGACAACAAAAGGAGATCAATGGGATTCAAATTAGAAAGCAAGAAGTCAAACTTTCACTATTTGCAGATGATATAATGGTATACATAAGTAACCCCCCAAAAAATCTACCAGGGACCTCCTGCAGCTGATAAATACCTTGATTGATGTGACATGATACAAGATCAACTCAAAAAAAATCTCAGTAGCCCTCCTATATACAAATTGTAAGGAAGCTGATAATAGCCACAAATAAGGTAAAATATCTAGGGGTAACACTAACCAAAGATGTGAAAGACCTATTCAACAAGAACTTTTCGTCTTTGAAGAAAGAAATTGAAGCTGATACCAGAAAGTGGTATGCTCTCCCATGCTCTTGGATAGATAGTATTAACATAGCAAAAGTGGCAATCTTACAAAAGCAATCCATAGATGCACTGCAATATCCATGAAAATCCCAAAACAATTCTTCACAGACCTTAAAAGAGCAATACTCAACTTTATATGGAAAAACAAAAAATGCAGAATAGCTAAAACAATCCTGTATGATAAAGGAGCTTCAGGAGGCATCACCATCCCTGACATTAAGCTCTATTACAGCGCTACCATAATGAAAATAGCTTGGTATTGGGATGAAAACAGACAGGTTGACCAATGGAATCGAATTTATGACCTGGATATTAATCCACACACCTATGAACATCTGATTTTTGGCAAAGAAGCTAAAATTATACAATGGAAAAAAGAAAGTATCTACAAAAAATCATGCTGACATAGTGGAATTAAACTGGAATTCTCGGCATGGAGTTGCTATTTGTTGTTCAGATTTTTAGAGATGTTAGTCATGTACTTTTCTTTGACTTTATAAATTTGTGTTACTTGGTAGATTTCCCTTTGCACAAATTTTTGAATTTCTCAATAGAAATCTTCACAAGCCTGTTAAAAGCTAATATTACAAACCCTGCACCGACACCATCTCTTCCCTAACTGGTAATTTGGGTGGGATCCTTCACACCATCAGTATGGCTGTACATTTGTTAAATCTCTGGATCTCATTCAACCATTCTTGCTCAGATTACCTCTGTATTATTTTGATGTTCTCTGCCTTTCTTAGTTATTTTTTCTTAAATTACTTTTAGTTGCTTCTTCTAACTTCTTAGATGGAAACTAAAATGAATGCTTTTCTTAAATATTCATTCAAATTTAACTGTTTCTCAAGCACCACTTTAGCCCAAGCTCAGAAATTGACATTTTATTTGATGATAAGTTGTTTGAGGTATATTATCATTCTATGTTTTCAAACATCTTTTCATCAGAAGCTCATAAAACCTCATTGTTCACAATTATTCTTCTTGTGATAGAAATCCACTTAATGCACAAAGACTCTTGGCCATCAAATGGATACCACATTATCACTTCTAGAGATAGTTGAAAAATGTGCAACTGGTTGGATGTGTGTCCTGAAAATATTAACTAGCTTCTTTCAGCTTTAGAGTTTTTAAATATTTTATTTTTGATTTTTTTGCATGCAGTCTCACTCCACACTATTCATAGTCAATGAGATTTGATTAAGCTTAAGAATTAGGCTTCCATGCAAATTGGATTTCATAGGAAATAAATTGGTGTTTTCAGCAGACTTTGTTTCAGTACATTGCCAAAAAACATTGAAATGCAAACAAATTTCCTTTTTTATATACACTAACAATAACGAAGTTGTATGGAAAGTTTTATTCAATAAATAATGTTTCTGAAGTTTTAATTACCTTTTCATTATGAATCAAATGTAAAGAGGAATATCTAAGCCTACAGTGGCAAAATACTAAAAACAGAATCATGTGATGAGTTTTAAGAATGATCTACAGTGAACAATTAGAACAAATGTTGCTGAAATTGGACAAAATACATGGGTACACTCTGGCCTCAACAAGTTGATATATACAATTACTCATCACTCCACACAGAAGTGATTGATAAAATGATTACATGCTGTTCCCTTTGGGGTCATAATTTGATTTTTAAGGAAAATTATTCCAGTGGACTTTCATAATGAGGAAGATCTAATTTAGAAAGCAGATATCAAGTTATGTTGATTAACAAGATAATTTTAAATAGATCACTTCAAATCTTTACATATGTGTGGTTCTGGTGAATGGCCTTTAGGGGGCCATGGTAATTAGATGATGGTTGAACTTCTGTATTTTTTGAGATTATAATAGTATTGCATTTTTCCTTTCCCTTCTCTCCATCCAAGTCCGCCCACTTATCCCTCCCCATTCTCTTCCAAATTCATAGTCTCACTTTTCACCTATTGCTACTGTACATACCCAAACATGTATTTGTATATACATATATATTACTAAATATACACTACTCATCCCACATAATGCAACCTATATGTATATTTTCAGGGTTGATGGTTTGGCACTCGACAACTAATTGGTGAGTTCTTACCTAGGAAGTGCCACCTCTCCTGCTCCCAGCTGTCCTCAGTGGCCTGTAGTTCTTTGTGAAAAGTTGAAGCCTCATGAGGCTTTTGTCTGTCCAGTTTGGCTATTCATTGATATGATCCTTGTTCAGCTCACATTTGGGCAGTCATGTTGATGCGACCTTACCGGTGTAGCTTCTAATGTTACTAGGAGACACAATCTCACAGCAAACTCTCTAGTCCTCAGGCTCTTACGGTCTTTTCACCCACACTTCTACAATGTTTTCTGAGTCTTAGGTACAAGAGCGCTTTGTAGATATATCCATTGGCACTGGGCTCTACAACTCTGCATTTTGATTGGTGTAGTTTTCTGTAGTTACTCCATTTGTTATAAAAAGAAGCTTCCTTGGTGAGAGGTGAGGACTACAGTTATCTCTGGTTTAGTAAATTAGTGACTATATATTTTCCTCCAAAAATTATGACTTAACCAGAAGTGACTAGCTAGCTAGGTTGCCAGTCCCACGCATGCTGCCCCAATTAAGTGGGTCTGAAATCCAGTGAGAGAGCTGTTGGTTACCAGAGGTGGATGTGCCCATGCTACACCCATAGGGTAATTGTGCAGTAATGGCTGCTGATATTGTTCACGGGCATCCTAACTGGAATGAACTGTTGGTTGTCTTTCTTCTCTGGAAGCTTGCATTATACCTTCTAGAACCAGGAGAGCTAGTCCTCAGGGAGAGGCATAAAATTCTAAAAATCTTAATTTATCCTTAATTTTTCTTATCATTTTCTCTAAATAGTATATAGCTGAACAGCAGATTTTCTTGGATTAGGTATTAAGTGGAATCTCTACATCATTCTAAGTATACAGGAAGATGTGTAAGATATGCCAATGTCTTATCATTTTATGCAAGGCATTTGAGCATCCAGGGATTGAGAAATTTGCAGGAGTCACCAGAGACCATTACCTCACAGATACCCAAGGATCATTACAATCCTTAGGTGATTGTCTTACACAGAAGCAGGAGAGGAGGCAATTGTAAGAAACGGTATATATTCATAAGCATAAAACTGGGTTCTAGTTAGCAGATACAATGAAATAGAATGTTAAAAACATGAGCTTTATTAAAGTTATTTTTATGAGATCCTTTTGTAGAAAAACTGTCTCAAGTGCCCATCATCTATAAGACAACCAAAGTTGTGTACATCTAACTCTCAAAAGCTGCAGTAAATATCATTTCTTGTTGCATTAAAAATATGATCTGCCTCTTGTCAGGCAGTAGTTTCACAATTCAACTCATCCCTGACAAGTTGGAATTAGACTTCTCAGTTTCAGTGGGATTGGTGTAAAACATTATTTTGATAAAAGTTTCTTCTATGATACTGGGAGGAACAGAAACAAGCATGAATCGTTCTTCAGTAGCGCAAAGTTCCAATGTGAAATATTTTAAAAACAAATGTATATACAAACTGAGAAAAATATTTCTTGCAATTTTCATTGGAAAACAAAGAGAACAAACTTTTATGTGAACAGTTTCTGAATATCTTACAAATAATAAGACTTTTTGAGGACTTTATTAGTAATCAGATTTTTCATCTTACTGACAGGGCTTAGTCTGTTGCACTAAATTAGACTGTGACAAAGACTGTGTCCCTCGGTGAATAGGAGCCTTCTACTCCCATATTCTTCCAGCACCTTTCTGCATGTTTCTTCATTCTTTCCCTCTTCCTCTACAATATTATCAATTCAAGGCTCTCATAGATAAGACCTAGGAATAGAAATTACAATCAAAACACATTGAGAGAGACTCAGATTAAGAAGGAATCTTGGGGGAATCAATTCACACAGCCCAAGTAAAGTTCAATTTGAGAAAATCAATTCAGGTGAATATCTTATTGTAAGGAAAGTAGAGTTCACACTCAATCACTAATTTATGACAGAGGTCTCGTTCAAAATGTTCTCTGGTGTGATTTTAGAGTTAATGAACACTCTGCAAAATGCTAGGAGACTGTACTAGGTACCTTACCTAAGTTAAAAGCATATATTATCACAATCATTCACTACTTGGGAAAAAGAATTAGCTGAACAATTAAAACTTTTTTTGGTGGAAGACAGTTTTCTTCAAGCTCAGGCTTTGGAAATGAGGCAAAGACTGTGTGTCTCATAGAAAAGCATTCTTTATTTTCAAAAGCAGACAGCATTTGAATATTTTATGGAGACATAAGAGGAAGATTCCTGGAATTAAGGAAGAGTTTGTTGGGTGGAAGGTTGGTATATCTTTCCCTTGAAATCTTCAGGCCAACTCCTGGGTTACCCTTGACACAATAATTCTGCAATTGAAAATGGTTGTGGGGAAGATTATCCTGGCTATCATTCCTTGGAACTTCCCACCATGGGATGACAATGGGAGACAGATCGGCTATTATCAAAGATTAAATGAAAAGACAATGTGTTTGGCAGCTTTTAGTTTTGTGTACTGAAGCCTAGCATAAGAAAGGGCATGTTTTTACCTAGAAAGGCTTTGCCACTATTTAGGAATCAAATTTTCCCCTGTAATTTTTAACCCTGTTTTTTTACATTATCTACTTGCAGTTTTTCATTCCCTATCTATGGAATTTTTCAGCTTCATGCTGGGTGGAAATGAAGAAAGGCATTTTGGATATGATAGGTTTTGGCACTGTGAGTAATGTAACCATTAGTTACCTTCTTAAGGGATGCTCAGTTAAATACTAGTGACATATTACTGATTTGAATATCTGTTCATCTGGGTTCTGAATAAATAGCATCATTCTTTTAAATCCCAAATAGGTTTCAATTATCATCATCAATGTCATCACAACCAATTTTGAAATTCCCTTAAGGATTAACTTAGCACCAAATTATGAGACAGAGCAGACAGCACCTCAATTACTATGTAGACACATGGAACTTAGTATTCATCCTTGGTTCCTCATTATAATTACATCCCATCCATTTGCCTCCAAATTTCAAGATGAAATTATTTTTTCTTTACTACCATATAGTACTCCATTGTGCAAAAGTACCACATTTTCTTTTTCCATTCTTTGTTTGAGAATCATTTAGGTTGTTTCCAGGTTCTGGCTATTATGATTAATGCTGCTATGAACATAGCTGAGCACATGTCCTCGTGGTATGTACCCAACAGTGGTTTTGCTGTGTCTTGAGGCACATTTTTCCTGATTTTCTGAGAAATCACCATACTGATTTCCAAAGTAGCTGTACAAGCTTGCAGTTTCACCAGCAGTGGAGGAGTGTTCCCATTATATTGAGTTACGTAATCAAGACACAGAAAGACAAATATAATATGTACTCACTCATAAGTGACTTTTAGACATAAAGCAAAGAATATACTGCCTACAGTCCACAATCCCAGAGAAACTGGACAACAAGGAGGACTCTAATAGAGACATACATGGATTTACATAGGAAGGAGAAAAAGACAAGATCTCTTGAGTAAATTGGGAGAATGGGGGGTCACACGAAAGGTAGAAGGGGAGGGGGAGGAAGGGAAGGGAGTAGAGAAAAATGTATGAGCTCTAAAAAAGAAACCATAACTAAGACAATATCTTTTGTTAAAATAACGATCCATCCACATTAAAGATAACATAAGATACAAAAATTAAAAAAGAAATATATCCCAATGGCTTGAGAATGCAGAGGACCTGACACAGAAATATTAGCAGATCAAAATGGCAATGCATTAAATACATCTGAGGACAATATAAGAGAGGGGAAGATGAAAGATAGAACTAAGAGCATGAACATATAAGAAGTGTTAATATTCTCACAGTCACTTGTAATGCTCTGTTGATGTACACATCCAGGTAGGAACTGGAGACATGTTAGAATCAACTTCCCTAGGTTGTTTTAGTGCAAAATTCTACAAGACTTTCAAAGAAGAATTAATGTCAATATTTTTCAAATTATTGCATAAAAGAAAAACAGAATGGACATTGCCCAGTTCAGTTTACAAGGCCACAGTTATCCTGATATCTCAATCACATAAAGATCCAAAAAAGAAAAAAATATCAACCATTTTCTCTTATGATACAGATGCAAAAATTCTCAACAAAATATTTGCAAACTGAATCCAGGGGTACCTCAATAAATTCATCCACCATGATCAAGTAGGCTTTATTCTGAAGATTCAGGGATAGTTCAGTAAATGTAGATCTATAAGTGTAATTCACAATACACATGGACTGATGGAGGAGGGTCATCTGTCTTATATGTTACTTTCATTGGTTAATAA